>WEIU01023073.1:54268-68669 GCA_013389925.1 Aegithalos caudatus | reverse complement strand
TCCTGAGGTCCCTTCAAGAGGATTAGTCATATCATCATTCAGTTTTGTCTGGAGTTCTGTGCACAAGAGACCGGAGCAGCATTAACTCTAGATGAGTTCTTGTGGTAGGTGTCTCTCTTTTTAGTTCACATACCCGGGCTGCTAAGGAGGAGGTGGGTTTTCCATCCCACTTCCTCATGTCTTCTCCATGTTCCCGAAGAAAAGACCAGAGGTTACCTCGTGGAGTATGTCCTCTCTCCCTGGCTGGGGGATGCCTGCTCCTAATGGCAGAGACTCTTGTTGGTTCTGATGAGATGTGGTAAATTTCTTCTTTAAGTTCCTTCTTCAGTTTCTGATGGCCTTCTTCAATCAAGCTCTGGACTTGCTCAGCCAGCCTTGTTTCCACAGATGAGACATGGGTACGAAATGGGGCAGTGACAGCGTCCTCATAAATTCTTAGTTTATTGACCAAGACACCCACCTTGTCCTGGCCTTCCCTCCATTGCAACGTTGCCAGGTAACGGGAGTACATCTCTGGTCTGAGCCGTGCGAATCTCAACCACATCTGCGATGTGCACTGGACATCATCTGGGCTTTTAGGAAATCTTTCGTCTTCTGAGAAAATGATCTCCAGCACAGCCAACTCCCTCAGGCATCGGATACCTTGTTCCATTGTGCTCCATTTTCCTTGGTGCACCTGGAGGTCTTCTTTACAAAGGTATCTGTCCTTCACACTTATTAGCAGTCGATGCCAGAGGCTGATAGTTCCTTGGGTCTTCCCAATGCCCTGGTCAATGACCACATCCCGGGACAGCGATCCCAGTTTTCTGGCTTCACTTCCATCCAGAATGGTGTCATTGGCTGCAGCATCCCAGATGCGGAGCAGCCATGTCAGGATGGACTCGTTTGCCTGGCGGGTGAATTCCCTCCGCAGGTCATGCAGCTCCCCAGGGACAGAGAGCGAGTGATGATCTCTGGCTCTGCCTCTTCTGCTGGTTGCAAAGGTCCTGCTGCCTCCTCATCAGTCACTTTGCAGGCTGATTTGCTCCTTGATTTCTTCTTCTCAAAGGGGGCAACTGCTACCGGTTTAGGCTGTTCAGGTTCAGTGATGGTTTGTGTGGAGATGTTGACGGCTCCTTTGGTTCCCTCCTCCTCTGTGACAGCCTGGGTAGACACGGACACTGTTGCTTTGTTTTTTGTTCTTTCCTCCTCTGTGATAGCCTGGGTAGACATGGACACTGTTGCTTTGTTTTTTGTTCCTTCCTCTTCTGTGACAGTCTGTGTAGATGCGGACACTGTTGCTTTATTTTTGGATGAAAAACTATATAGATATAGGGAATTATAGGATACAGTGAAGTCAGTTTCACAGCTCCTAGTCTAGTTCTCTCAGAAGCTGTACAGGTCATGCCTGGTTCAGTGGGAATCCTTTCCATTTCCTCTCCATTTTGTCCAGCACTCCTCAGCTCAAACCAATGGCTTAAAATAGGTCTCACCTGATGTTCCTAGATCCCATGACTGATGTTGACCAGCCCTAACCTGGAAGCCTATTTCTCTGCACAAACATTCTGAAAAGTGGACAAGAGGTTTAAATTAAAATTTGGATGTTCTTCCTTAGAACTGCCAAATTTATAAAACATTACCTCATTCTTTTACAGCGATAAGAATTGCTATATATTTCTTTAAAATACTGTTCTCATTTTTTTCTTTACTCTCTTTTACACTTAACATCTTCCCTGTTCAACATCATCTTGCTGCATTTAGTATTGAAGTCTCCTTATCTGAAATATGTTTGAAGTAAAAAGTTGGGCAACAGAATTTTCTACCCTTGATTTATTTCTTATTGCATACAGTACCTTCTCTTTACTTTGTACCTGAAAGGAAACACCATTCAGGGTTAAACCAAACCTTCCTGTAATGAGCCTTGTCATTAACAAACTCTATAATTCCTTTATCAGGCCAGCCCACTGGTGGTCTTTTAGACAATATCCAGAGTTCCTGGAATTAAAACATAAACATGAGATAGGAGTAAAAGAGACTGAAAAAATAGAAGAGTCCTGCTCCCAAAGGCTTTTATGTCTCCGTGCTTGACATGAGCACTACTTTCAGAAAAGCATGATAGCCAAGGCAAAGTAATTTGAAACAAATGTCTCCCCAGGCATGAGGTAAGAGTTATGGATCAGGCAGGGCTCTCTTCCTCTCCTCCTTTTTTAAATGCACACAGCACAAAGCGTTCACCTGAACTGCAACTGCATTAGTCTGACTATAAAATTCACTGCTATGAAGGATGACTGTAGTAATGCACCCCCCACACTTGGGTAGGTGGTTCTGTATAAGGAAAAGTTTCAGTTTACTCCTTGACTTTTTAGGAATTTTAACCAAAAGATTCTATGTTTGTCTCTCTGTAATTGGCTGAGTGCCAAGAGAGAAACACCTGTTGGATCTTACCTCTGTTCATCAAACCCTGTGTGCTTTCCTACTGGAAGTTTTCCAATAGAACCATCCTTGAATATTGAGTACAAAAAGGAACAGAATAGGACCAACATCATTCTTGGAGTGTATGTAGCAGGTGTAGAATCTCCTTACACTGTGCATGGCTTAAGTGTTTTTGTATTATTTTCTTTCATTTATTAAACCCTTTTGATTTTCAAGATACTCTCGACCATGCTGTGTCTTGCTAATTATTTATAGCCACAAACCTGAACAGGCTGGATCCTGCAGATATTACGGTATTCACCACCATAAGTGGTGCCTGATCAGTGACATGTCATATCAATATGGACTTGTTCAGATTTTTTGCTAACTTAGCTCTCGGTTCATTAGAAAGATAGCCTTGGTCACATTTTTTAAAGAAGTGAGCTTGCTGTGGTTTTTTTTTGGTCGTTAAAAAAACTTCACATTTGGGGATCTAGAGGCCAGAGGGGGCTTTACTATCAAACGTGTTTGCCAGTGGAAGGAGGTCATAGCCGGATGCACTGATCAAAATACACAGGCTAACAGAGCTGGAGCCAAGAAGATCAGGAAAAACCAAGGCAGCTGGTGAATCACAGAAACCAAGAATTGGTGAGTGAACCAGCAGTCTGTAGTTCAGCAAGACTTATTTTTATTTTGTTTAGAAATTAAGAATTTAAGATTTTATTAAGAGAAGAAATACATCAAAAGACTTGTTAAAGTGAGTCTATAAAAAGAACCGCCCTCCCCAAGAGGAAACAGCTCTTTTAAACCACAGAGCGGGGTGAAAAAAGGTGGAGGCTGGAGAAAAAAGAAATACATTGTAACATCTGAGAGAGGGGGAGAGGAGTTGTAACATATCTCGGAAGTTCAGAAAGAAAAAAAAAAAAAAGGAGCAAAGCAATTTAAAAGTAAAAAAAACAACCGCAGCTCCTAACAAGACGAGAAAAGCATACTTTGATTCTCTAATCCTGAAAAATAGACTGTTCCTTGCACTAACCCTGAGAAAACAGCTTGAGAACCAATCCGGAGGGTTTAAAAGCTCTTTCCTTTCCTTCTTCCCCCACCCCCACAGTGACATAACAAGCCCTGGACAGGCTAGCGACGTCCCGTCCTCTCCTATATCCAATTCCTTCATGTTCCTGTTGTTCTCCTAGTAATAATCCTGAAAAGAAAACCAAGTCCAAAAACGTGCCGCGCAGAAATTGAAAAATCGTGCCGAAGCCACATGCTCTTGCCATCTTTATTTTGGGGTGAAAGTGAGCTTCGTGGGTGTGTTCCATCTCGCCGTGCCTGAGCACGCCCAGTCCCAAGGTCACGAAGTCCCTGTCTGTCAATCACGGGAGCCCTCCCCATCAGCGGATCGTGCTCACAGCCCAGCCTTCGGCACCGTCCTGCAAGGAGGCACCACCCTATAGCCCTGATTAGGTGGGAGCTGAAGCTGACCCCTCCCCAGCCGAGGGGGAGGAGGAAGCGGAGCCGAGAAAACCCAAAGGTGCCCAAAGAAGCAACACAAGGGGTGTGGAAGGGCTGACCCTTCCCCCACAGCTTGCCGTGCCTAAGGAAGAAACAACACAGCCCCAGCGAGAGACCGTGTTTGAAATAACAGAGCAAAGTTCAAATTAAGGAAAGTAATAGTAACAATCTCAGCCCAAGTTCCAGCGTGGCAAAGCAAAACCAACTGCAGCAGAAGAAGAAAAAGAAGAAACTTGAAATTTTAAGAAACTAGTTTCATGCAAAACTTTAGCAGAAGTAGCTTCATTAACATATGAATCACAAAGCTGAACAGCCGACTCCAAGAACAGGCTGCAGTGAGAAGCAGAAGAGTCAGGTGACACCACACCTTGAGCCAGAAAAAGAATCATCACAAGAATTAAAGAAGCTCAAACATACTATAAACTCTTAACCCTTTAAAAATTTTTACAGGTTTAAAAGAAAATCCAACTTTAAAAATCGATCTTTCAGTAAAATTTAAAGAAAAAGACCATCTAATAATTTTAAAATAAGCTTTTCTGTTTCTTTCAATTAGATAACTTGCCCCAAAATCTATATTTTAAGCTAATTATAAAAGCTAATTCCTAAATAATTTTCCTTTACAGGAAAAAATCCATCTATTTAGAATAATTGCTTCAAAATTAAAAAGGCTTTTGCAAAATACGCTTGTAAATATTAACAGAAAAATCTCTAATTATTAAATTAATCTTAAAATTAATTTAAGAAAACCTGTTAAAATTTGCACACCCCTAAAACCCATTTGTCTTTATAAACAGTTTAAGAAAATCTAAAACCCTCAAACCATATAGCAAACCCCAAACTTCAAAAGGTAAAAATCAAATTTGAGAAAAGCCATATCTCAAAATCAGAAAAGTAATTGTCCATATATGTTTAAAAGTCATGTTTCCTATTAAGAAATTCTTTATATGTTGCAGGCTCAGTTGAAAGAGCAAAAACCTCTCAAGAAGAAGTTCTACTTAATTGTAAAATTTACTTAAAATACTAATTCTTTTCCTTTTTCTCAGAAGCAAAACCTTCCAAGAATGTTTGATTAACCTGATCTGCAGGATGTTATGTAGATAAGACAGAACAGAAAACCAAAATTAAAAGTTTCTATAACAGGCCTTGTGACAGTGACAGTCCCAGATAATTACTAAGTAATATTTAAACAAACTTAGATTAGCCATATTTTTTCTAATCAAGATAAAAGTGTCTAACATATTTCAAAATTGGACTAAGTAGGTGTAACAATATAACTTATTCATTCAAAGACCAATCTATTGTAGAAACATTCCCTAAAAAATAAAAAGGGGGGAGTAAGTACTACTATGGAAAGGTTAATATATTAAGTTTTAATTTTTCATATTCATAAAAAATCAGGAAATAAAGCAATTTTGGAGCCTATCCTTTGTGACGGGAGGAGTTTTGTTTGTCTCTACAGGTACAGACTCAGCAAAAGATGTCAAGTCACAGCAACAGAAGAAGAAAAAAGCAGAAAACACCAAGACACTGAGTGACAGCTGTGTTTCCAGAGACTCTACATCTTCATGCTGACCAGCAATTAAAACATTCTAAAAACAGACTGCTTTATTACAAAGTTTGCACTAGTTAAAAGTTGTTTAAACACGTTTTTTTGCATATAGAAGTTTTATAGTTACTGTAATTATATTATGTTCAGTTTACAAGTTTCATTAGCCCAAAATCCTGCACACACACAAAAAAAAAATAGTCAACTTGAAAAAATCTCCCTAAATAAAAGGCAAGGTAATATTGNCACTTGGGTAGGTGGTTCTGTATAAGGAAAAGTTTCAGTTTACTCCTTGACTTTTTAGGAATTTTAACCAAAAGATTCTATGTTTGTCTCTCTGTAATTGGCTGAGTGCCAAGAGAGAAACACCTGTTGGATCTTACCTCTGTTCATCAAACCCTGTGTGCTTTCCTACTGGAAGTTTTCCAATAGAACCATCCTTGAATATTGAGTACAAAAAGGAACAGAATAGGACCAACATCATTCTTGGAGTGTATGTAGCAGGTGTAGAATCTCCTTACACTGTGCATGGCTTAAGTGTTTTTGTATTATTTTCTTTCATTTATTAAACCCTTTTGATTTTCAAGATACTCTCGACCATGCTGTGTCTTGCTAATTATTTATAGCCACAAATCTGAACAGGCTGGATCCTGCAGATAATATGTTATTCACCACCATAGATGACAAAAAATTTACTGGTCAAAATAGAAATAAAACTGCTACAAAACTACAATAAATATAACAAAGAAGCTACGGATTATTCTCAAATAAAAATCCCACAAATCCCAGAAAATATTTAATAACTATTACCTGCTACCACCACTCACCAATAGTAACATCAGTCTGACTGGTCATTTTCTATGCACAGAAATGAAATATTTAAAATGAATGCTCATCTCTTTATTGTCTGTTGCATATTCACAAATTCTTTCAATTGAAACTGCATTGGTCTTGATTTCACATACACACCCAAACATTTAAAATCTGAATCACCTGGGGAAATATATACAAAAATAGGAACAAAAAAATTTACTCTACTAAAATACAGCACATTAATTGAAAAACTTACCCTGAACTTAATCAACTCATAAGCTGCATGCTTAATCAATCACAGAATCAAAAAAATGGACAGAATATGTTGGCACATCACATGAACCAATGGTTAGAAAATCCATGATCTCACTGTTCCTCTGAGTAGGTCTCGTCTGCCTTCAAACTGTCCAATGGTTGTTGTAATTTGCACTGACATAAAAGCTCCAAATATTGGAAACTACTTCAGGATCATCAGCAAGTGTGCAGTATTTGTATGAAATGTTGAAAGGCAAAACAGATATGGCTCATGTTGTGTGTGTAATTACTGCACTGTTCCCTAGGTAAAGCAAACCAACAATGTAGAACAATGGATCTGTAATGGAGGTGTCTATTGGCTCTGCCAAATTTGTCACCTTCAAGCACTGGGGAGGCTTCTGCAGACAGAATCATCATAGAATGGCCTGGGTTAGAAGAGACCCCTATGATCACCTAGTTCCAAACCTCCATGGTACCAACTCCATGGTTAAATATTCCCACTTCCATAAGAAAAGAGTGAGCCAAACCAATTCTGAAGGTCAGCCTTTTGGAAATGTCGTGTGCAGCTTAAAGAAAGAACACATCAGTTGGACAACAGATGAAGGTGAAAAACTGTGACTGTCATCACCAAGTACAAGATGAGATAAAAAAACTCTTGTGAGCCATGACAGATAATTGTCTCTATAGTTTCTGGAATTTCTATCCATTTGTAGCTCTTAGCTGTGTTACTGAAGCTCTTATCACAGTGAGAATCTGGACAACACTGGCTCCTAAGCACCCCAAGCATCATATTCTAACTAGCAACTCATCAATAAAACTTACCTTACTTATGACACACCTCATATATTTGGTTCTCATACATTACCTTTGCAAGGGCCATGCCAAAGTAATTATATTATTGATCTTTTAAGTAAATACTCCTGCAAAACATTCAGTAAGTGAACAAGGAAAAGGAATTATATATGAAGTACAGTTGTGCATGACTATGCTGCTTCTTTGGTTCAACCAAACTCTTGAAAATAAACTTACTTTCATTAACTTGATTTTGAATATGTTTTAATAATTATTATTTCATTTACATTCAAAAGTGAAAAATAATTTATCGTAAGCTTCCCAGAGTTAATAGAATTAAAAGGGAAACTCTATCCTGCCCAGGAGATGTGGTGTCACTGATACAAACAATGCAGCAAAGAACACCATTAAGTTTCCCAAAAGCTCAAGATAGCCACCTGTAGTAAATCAAGGCAAAGAAAAAATGGAATTACCCACCACTATTTTTATAGTCTACTGAACTCAGATCATTATTTACCAATTTACCTACCTCACAAAAGAGATGTGTACTATCATTCCCATTTTACAGATGAATTGGGTGGGCAATATGACACACCTGGAACTGGTAGTAGTACTAAAACCAAAATGCATGTGTCAACTTCCTTCACTCCTCATACTTATTTCCTGTTCCTCCTATCTAAAAAAGATTCAGGAATCTCTTAGCTCATCTGTGACTGTAACTGCACTCAAACACAAAGGAGTGTGAGGAAACAGACTTTATTTCTTTAAACCCAAGATTCCACTCTCAAGAACTTCCTGGTGCCTGTGAGTTCAGACACCAGGTTACTTCCGCATGAACTACTGAAATACAAATTCAATTTGTTCATAAATTTTCAAGAGGAATTGTTGTTTGACACGTAGCATAGTCCATACTTATAACGTATTGGTAAACTTATTTTTCTTATTTTTTAAAATATTCTCATCCCAGATAGCATATGCATATTTTCTATAAATCTGACTGTTTCTGGTAGATGAAGATGAAACCCTAGTGCTTAAACTGTGCATTCATTGCAAAGAGTGGTGGATAAATTGCTCTTGTTGCACAATTGCAGAAGTTGGAAGGGATCCACAAGGATCGAGTCCAACTCTTTGCCTTGCACAGGACCATCCTCAAGAGTTTCCCCATGTGCCTGAGAGTGTTGTCAAAACACTTCTCTGTTTCTCAGTGGCTTTATTCTGACTAAAGCTAAACACTGACTTGTGGAATTCCACAGAAGATTCAGTTACAAATGCAAACCTGCTGTCAAGTACCTGTTTGAGATGAGGTTGCTGTAGAAGCAAACAAAGTTCTAATACACAACATTGTTATTTTTCCTAACAGATCTCTCATGGTGGCCAAATGCTTGAATTGTTGATCTCCCTGCCAGAGTCTCGCTGAAGGGGGAGATCACTGGAGACTGTGATGCTCCTGCCTGCTGTCAGATTTGCTGAGAACTCATATTGTAGTAACACTAACAGAACAGCACAGACAGGTTCCATTTCCCTGTAAATTTTCAGTATGTAAAAAACTACAAGTTTTTCCCTACACAGAAAAAAGTATTCACAATAGGAAAAAACCCTTGGGACACACCAACATTGTAATGATGACAGTAAGTGTAATATATATAAATTACTGGCAAGGTTAAAATAACATTATCTCCAAATTCTATAAAAAATGTGCTGTACCAGAAGATGTATGTATCAACCAACTAAGACTTCAATGTATCTTTCAAGTTAAAATGTCCTGCATCTTTCTTAGATGCAAATCCGCCTTTATTTCTTCAATGTAATGATGTCTGAATTTCAGCTCCTTAGCAGAGACTGAATCCAGGCACTCTTTTCCTTCTTCTGTGTTGTGATTTTAAGAATCTTTAAGGTCTTTAACTGCAGACTGTACTTTGAGCATCAAGAAACAGATGCAGCCATTAGTCTTTCTGAAACATTATTTTTTAGTTTTTCAGTAGCAAAACTGACGACCTACAATAATTGCACAGTTTTTTAAAGCATAATTCTATGTTGTTTTAGGGTTACCCATCAACTTTTAACTTCCACTTTTGTATACAGCTCATTTTTTTCATGTAGCCTTATCAGATTTATTACTGCGGTCTACATCAAAATTGTATCTTCCAGAGAAAAAGCAAAGTATGAAAAGAAACATATAGGTTTTTAAAATTTACCAGGCATTACAGGATACATTCAGGAAGTAGTCAAATTTCCTTTCAAGAAGCCTGAAGACTATTTCTGAGAGTAGTTTCAGATGTTTTGTATATATGGATGCATTTTCTTTCACAATGACAAATAATTTGTGACTGTACACTTGATTGCTTTATACATTTCATCCAAACACATCTAGAAATCCCTATAAAACACAATGCACTTACTTGGATAGTAAAATAAAGGTATACCAGGGGAATAACTACCACTATGTATAGGCGTGAGGCAGATGTGATAACCAGAATGGTTCCAATAATATCCAGCATACAATTCAGCCAAGTTCACAAGTAGAAATGGAAACAGACATCCACTATAAATAAATCCTGCAACAAAGAATCATGATTTTCTGAGTAAATTCCACTAAAGACTTTGAGAAAGCATCCTTAAGAAATGGAATAAAACTAAAGTACCTTTCATAAACACTAACAGGGTTCCCCTGATTATATTCTAACAAAATGTGTATTCATGTGTTATTATTATTTGCCTAAAACCAAAATACACTGAATAGCTTTTGGACTACTCATGGTAGTAGAACAGGCTCAGAGTGTCTTAAAAAAGACCAGAAGACACAGTTCTTGCTATTTTGCTACTTAATACTTTTTTAGCTTACATAAAGCATCAGACTGAAAAGAAGGCCAGAAATTAAAATCCTGGTAATAATTCTAGAAGTGTACTGAAATATTACTCTTAGTAATCTCTTAGTGTACACAGTAAAACTTCTTCAAACCCACTTTATAATGTAATCCTACCAAAGACTAGGGGCTTGAGTGAAACCTAAATCACTCTATTTTCAGTGTATTACACAACTACTCTTGGGTCTGTTCTAGGGAACAACATCAGCAATCACCGTACTTCAAGGAATTTGTAATGCATGGCAACAATCTAGGTATGAGGAGAGTGGGAAGTATTAAAAGTTGTAGTGACAGTTGTTTGTGTATTAGAGGTTCCAATTAAAGCCAAAGCAGTACAAAAGCAGAAAATAACATTCAAGTCTATATGCCTCTGAGAATGTGAATTTAATGTATTAACCAGTTTAGACAATAACATTTAATTCTGACATGCAATATACCATTAAAAAAATTAAACAGACCAGGTTTAGGTCTGATAAATCAGTTACACTGGTCTTTGAAGAATGGCCTCCTAATGATCATGGATAAGGTCTAAACGATTTCTACCAATAACATGCTTTGATGATTTTGTAAGAAAATAGTTCTTTAAGTTTCATGTGCTGAAACTTGCAGCATCTTCATAGAACTGTTTCATCAATAATGAATTACATCTGAGTCATTTGAGCTTCATTTTGATAAAACTGAAAATATGCAGGAGTTTTCCCTTTAGCTTTGTGAGCCTACTGATGATCTGCCCAACTGGGTCAATTTCAAACCACTGAAGAGGAAATTGCAAGACATTGTCCAACAGCTGATGATGCAAGGCCCAGGCATCAGACAGCGAGCCCCTGCTGAGCACATAGGCACCACAGCAAACCAGCAGTCCTTGCGAAGGGATAAACTGAAAGACAGTATGAATGGCTGAGGTGGGGAAGTGGAGGGAGCTTGTTTCTGTCACTGTTCTCTACCCTAGCCAGCAATCCAACAGGCGCACTTCCTCCCCCACTTTGACAAATGTATATATTTGCATATTGTTGATATATCTTACTACTTAATGTTTCTCCTGACACTATGTCTCTCCTGCTAACACACTACTACACATCAGCGCTGCTTCTCCCCTCAAGGAGACGCCAACAGAATGTCATTACATTACACTTGGATGTTTCGGAATTTGCAGGAGGAAATCCCAAAGTCAATGACACAGTTCTCGTAGAGATAAGATCATTGCTTCATTTATTATTGAAAGCTTACAGTTTATATAGAAAAATCACAAAGCACACCATTATTGGCACCTCTATAATTGGTTACAAGCTCTTTTGTCATAACAGCAAATATGACTAAACATCTCATTGGTTGGCAATATGTCTTTCTTTGTTCTATCTAATACACAATGCCTTTGTCTTAAGTGCTTATGAGAAGGTTTACTAAGTTGTTACATGACTTCCACCTACGTGACAGAACATCTGTGAGAAGGACCTATAATTTATTACTTTTGCTACTTATTTACTAACTCAAGGTAGTATAGGATCAGCACAATACACAATATACAATAGGGACAATACAAGACTTCATACAGTGCTCTGAAAGCAGGGTTTGTTCAATCCTGACAGTAACAAATCATGGCCTCGCTCTGCTAGGAATTCACAAAGTATCATTAAATTAAACATTATTTTCTCTACATGTCAGTATATATGTGCTCTTCCCAGGTTTAACTATTATACAATGTTGCACACCCTAAAACAACCAGCATTATTTCTTCACCAAAACATTCAGGCAGCATTTAAAATTAACTTTGAAATTCCAGCTTTGCCTCAAAGTAACCAGTAATTCCTTCCAAAACCTGAGCACTATTAAAATTTGTCATCAATGATTTGAGTATTGTTAAAATTTTTATTAAGACAGGTAATTAAAACAATCCACTGAATATTACAATATAACAGCTTGCCTACAAAAAAGTGCATATGACTTTGATTAAATCAGACAGAGCTGGGATATGGAGCAGTCTTCCAGGGAAAGATCACAGTGTCAAACAGGCATCCCTAGTAATATCTATATGCAGGAAACTGGGTCTGCATTATACATCAAAATACAGTTTGATGGTCTGTATTTTTACATAAAATGTGGAATGTGTCAGCTTTGGAATTCAAGATTACATGATAGGAACAATAGCTGGAAGTGCTTTTAAATGTTTGCTGATATTAATCTACATGCTCTCTGAAAACTGTTAATTAGTTCTGCCTAATTGGGTATTGAGGAGTGAAAAGGGCAGGGGAACACAGAGAATCTTACTCTTCTCTGAACCGTTCCTTCAAGTTTCTCCATTTCTCCAAAAAGAGCAGAGAGAAAAGATGACTTTCCAGGTCCAACCTGTCCCACAACAGCATCTAAAGAGCCTTCAGGAATGCTGACACTCAATCTGGAAATATTGAGGAAGACAAATTAGTTATGCTCTCTGCAAATACTCCATCAGGAATGTGTTATGGTCACTGTAAGACTTGGAATTGTGAGAAATTAGTATTTCAGTTTGCACATCTTTTGACCACGTACCATTTCAAGAATTGCAATAATGACTTTAAGGATAAATCTACTTGTCTGCAAGTTAGAGGTTGCTGAAGGCAGTTCATACCTGGCCCCTGTACTGCAGGCTATGGTGCCTGAAATATGAATGCTCAATGCCATGTTATGGAAAATTATCCCTCACCCCTGAGAGGAACAGGGTACAGTGGGGTGAGAGGGTTATACTGGGTAGGTTTTAACCTCTTCAGTTGCCTTAGTAAACTTGAACAGCTGTAGAGAGCTTATCAAATAGATTTTCCATTACACCCCTGGACCTGGTTATACAATTTCCTTACTAACCCTCTGAAGTGTTCCTTGCACAGAAGTTTAAGCATAGCTGAATTGACACCTAAGAAACAACTTGTTGTCACCCACATTTCTAAAGCCTTCTGAGAGTTTCTAAAATCTTCTGATTTTCTGAGGTTCTTTTTGTATGTTTATATGTTGGAGTCCTTTCAAGGACTCTGTAGGAAAACAATCTATGTTTACATTCCTTTCTCAAGGAGACACATTTGATGGACTTTTGTCTCCACCAGTGTGGATGGAGAGGTGGTAACTTCTCTATCCAATCCAGGGGTAATCCCTGGAAAACTATAAAACCCAAGTGGTAAATAAACTCTCTCTCTTTTTCCTGCCTTCAAGCTCACTGAGTTCTGTGCCTTCATTTCTGCATCGTATTGTGACTTGTTAAGAAAGGATAAACAAAATGAGGCAGTTTCAGGCAAGACAGACCCCTGTGAGGGAAGCAAACTTTTTGCTAGTTATTTTTTTCCAAAGGAAGCCATGTTCCATTTTTAAGACTAGCAAGTCTGTATAAACCACCTTAGCCTACTTGTAGGCAATACAAAAGGCTACACCAACAAAAGGGCATCTTCCCTGTTAATTCTCCCCAAAATGTAATTTGGGAAAAATTGGCAAGTTAAGAAATTGTTGCATAGACTTTCCGGAGCACACTAATCACATGGGATACTTTGGAAACAATTACTTCATGGGTTTCTTGGTATGTATCATCATGAACTACTCTGAATCAGAATACATCAAAGCTGATAAAAATCTCTACAAACATCACATTCTGCCAAAGGAGCTCAGAAAAATAAGTAACAAATATCTGAATTTTTCAGGACTGGCAGACCATTGTTTTTTTCCAGTGGAAGGAAGCACCAATAAAACCAACAGTATATTCTGTTGCAGTAAAGAAAATAAAGAGTTGCTTATCCATCCCCTCAGTTGCATTTCTTAGCAATCTTCCCTGTAAAATCAAGACCAATTAAAAATTCATAACAACTGCTCACTTCCACTGTATTTCATACTGATGTCCTTAGGGTTAAGATCCTCAGCAAACAGAAAATCCTCTAAACAGATCAGAGAAACTTTGGTCTACAAAATGAACACATACAAATATATATATATATATATATAATACTTATAACATGCACATGCTGCCTGAATGTTTAAATATTATTTTTAAAGTTTTAGATAATACAGAAAAACATATTTCTTGTTTTACTTGAAGCCAGACATAAAAGGTGCTAATGTGTTTAAAGTATTTTCCTTGAAGTACTAAACAATCTAAAGTGATTAGTAAGTGTATTTTTCCCCTGAGGATCTGGGAACTACTGCTGGGTAGTTCTAACTCAATTAGCTTGTTTTCATAAACCTGTAGTTTAGCTTTCTCTCTCTCTCTCTTTTTTTTTTT
>WEIU01023073.1:30830-54234 GCA_013389925.1 Aegithalos caudatus | reverse complement strand
TTTTTCTTATGTTTAAGTAGTGGACAATAACTGTTTCTTCACAGAATGAAGAAAGACAACATTTTGCTGTGAGTACATTCATGAGCAGGTCATATGATATCACACACAAGAGTTGTGAAATCAACAGGTTCCCAACTCAGGTGGCAACCCTGCTGCTGTACCATTAGGCCTGAAGGTTGCTGATAGGGGATCCTCAGCAGCTCTATCCCTTTCTTCTCCACTTCCTGCAGTGGTGCCTTGACAAAAAATGTTTGTAGTCCACCCTGGGTCTCCCCTGCTTGGTGCCAAGGGCTCCAATATCTAACAGTGGCTGAGTGATTTAAACCTGTGCAGCTCAAATAATTGATACATCTTCTGTGGACTATGAAGAAGAGAACTGAGAGAATATGAGCAGGAGTCTAGCCCACTGAAGGAAGAAAAGTGAGAGACAGAAAGCTCAGTCATGATTAGGTGTCACCCACATTTTCTAAAGCCTTCTGAGAGTTTCTGAAATCTTTTAATTTTCTGAGGTCCTTTTTGTATGTTTATAGGTTGAAGTGGAGTCCTTTCAAGGACTCTGTAAGAAAATAATCTATGTTTACATTCCTTTCTCAAGGAGACACATTTGATGGACTTTTGTCTCCACCAGTGTGGATGGAGAGGTAGTAACTTCTCCGTCCAATCCAGGGGTAATCCCTGGAAAACTATAAAACCGAAGTGGCAAATAAACTTTCTCTCTTTTTCCTGCCTTCGAGCTCACTGAGTTCTGTGCCTTCATTTCTGCGTCATATCGTGACAATTAGGTGTGCTACCCAGTTTTCATTCTATTAAAAGACTGAGAGACATCCTTTAAACAGCCTTCATGCTTTGCATTCTATAAAAATATGAGCAGTTTCACCTCAATAAAATGTAACTTAAAATAATTAAGCTATTTAATCACTCACAGAAATGGCTAAAACATGATAGAATACAAAATTAGCCTTTTATAGCACTTGTTTATAATAGGTTTACCTGAGCTACAGCAGAGATCACAGATGGTAAATCAAAGGCTGTAGCAAAATACTGAATAAAGAAATAGATGTGGACACTTTAGCTGCTGTTAAAACATTCTTTGTCCAGATAAAAGAAGACTCCAAACATGGCCAGTGAGACCTTTTAAATTTAAAAAATAAAAAGATATATTAAGAAGCAAAATTACATTATAAATACAATTTATACACAGATACTACTTTTGTTTTCTGGAAAAAAATGGTCTTACACTATTCAGATTGAGGAATGGAAAGCATTAAGTGTCTCGGCCTTTGTCACTGTTTCCTTCCTATTCAATAAAGGATGGAAATTCTCTTTAGCTCCCTTTTGTTGCTGATGTATTCATAGAAATATGTTTGTTGTCTCTTATGGCAGTAGCCTGATTAAATCCTAGTTGGATCTTGGCCCGTCTAATTTTCTCCCTCCCTAATGACATCCTTGTAGTCCTCCTAAGTTGCCTGAGTCTTCTTCCAAAGGTCTTAAACTCTCTTTTTTTCTCCAAGTTCCAAAACTTCCAAGTTCCCAAAACTCTCTGTTCAGCTCAACCTTTAGCACACGGGGATGGCCTCTCCCTGCACCTTTAAGAGTTGCTTCTTTAAGTAAAGCTTTCATGTATTTAGAGTTCAGTTTGAATAGGAATAGCTAAACAATACAGATCAAAAATGCACTTCCCTTAAAAAAAAAATAGTGTAAAGAAGGGAGTTGATTTATATGCAAAAGAAACATTGTGCTTAAAGCAGTGCATGATGTTCAGGAGCTTTGGGTTTGGTTTCTGACTTGCTAACACAGGTCAATTCATAATCTCTCTCCTTCTCTAGTCATACACATAGAATTAGAACCTGAACATTCAAATAAATTGTGTTGAGAAATTTAATCTTTTGAAATGCTGTGAGATGACATTTGTGACCCAACCAGCTCCTAAAGCAAGAGGGAACATGAGAAACATCTCTGCAAAAATTTTTAGTTTTATAAAACCAACCATAAAAGGAATACACATCAAGGTTAGCATGGAGTAAGCTGTCAGATAGCCAGATGACTTCAAAACATCCACTTCATGTTCTCTAATCTTCATGACCTTCCTTTGATAGGCAGGCTCCCATGCACAGTTTCAGGATCTGTCAAATAAACATAATTTAATAGAACAAAAAAGGAGTGACTCTTTCAGAAATTAACTTAATATCCAAGTGTCATTTTTAAGTATACAGCAATGCCAAACTACAGAAATCTGAATGTTTTACAAATGAAAGAAAGACCTGATGTAACTCTAAATTAGGCTATTCTCATGGGAGATCTACTCTAGTCACTCTTAATTTTCCAGATTTCAACATGTCCCTTACGTATCATAAAGGAGCAGCTGGCTTCAAAACAGGCAAAGTAAAAAAAATAAGACAACTTTTAAAAGTGCTTTCCTTCTATGCTACAAGCTCACTTTGCTAAAAGTTTTCTGGCATCTATTAACATATTTTACATTCTCATTAAAATGTGGTAAGAAAATTCATGCATCATGGCTAGCAAGATTTTCAAGTCATATTAAACCAGTAAATATTTTCCAAAAATAATCAAGCACATTAGATTAAAACACTTTCCCTTTAAAATTTACAATTTATTTTTATGCATTATATAATTTATGATTTTCAGCTGAAATATTACTCATAAAACTGAGTTTTTAAAATAATTCATATATCTTTATTATAATATACAGTAATAATAATAATAATATTTTTCACAACCAAGCCCCTTATTAGTTGTGGCATTACCTTTATTCCATGTAATATTTCACTTAGTAGCTTGACTTGTTGATCCGAATACTTCATTTGGCTTCTCTGGTTAAAGGACAGAAGTGTTTTAAATTTTTGAATGAACTAATGTATTTGAAAAGCAAAACATGCAGTGTGCTGGAGACATTAAACACCTTTAATGCTATTTTTACCTTGCTGAAAAACACACTAGTGCTGCAACTGCAGCCTTCTCAGATATATATTTTGTATTTTAAAAAAATTAAATAACACAAAGGATTAAATGCATTAAAATAAATATTTTACCCTAAAATATATTTTTTTTCTTTATGTTGAATTAAAATCTTAACAGGCTTCAAGTTCCCACAGGCTTCAGGGAATATAATATGATTTTAATCTTCAAAATTTCTAAGTAGGCAAAAACAAACTCAATAACAGTTTAGTGTAACACTAAATACAGACACATGAAAATGTCTGTAATGCTATACAATACAAAACACTGTATACATACATAGGTGTATATATACAGGAGTTATGATGAAACTTTCCTCTGTTATTGATTGTTACATTGCTATTTAAAGAACCAAATAAACACAGAAATTATCAATCCTATACCAAAGATAGGCACTTTTGCATCTCACATTTCTAAAATAGTAATTAACAGCCTCTTTACTGTTTTGAGGCTTATTCATATCCAACAGCAAGTTGAAAAATTTTACTCCTTTGTACTTCTTCTCTCTCTCATATCACAGTAGGTGCATATGTAGCTGCTGCACTGTGGGTCTGATTTTCTGAGTCTGTGGAGATTTTCAGCCTGTAGTAGCTGATTTATTTTTCTCTTGAGAGAATCCATACCTCTCAAGGACAGTGAATGTAAATAGCCTTTATCTCTTCATAACATGCTAGTTTTCTCATACAACCCTCTCACAGGTGTTGTTTCTATTATTTAACCAATGAAGAGAAGTGTTGTCTTTACTGACCAATTATATGGTTCCTCAGTGCAGCATGTTATAAAAGGGCTGTGCAAAATTGTAAATAAAGCCTTCTGATCTTTCTTCTAACTGGAGTCAAGCTCTTCATTTTTGTGTCCAACAGCGACACTGCACCTCACCTGCAGAAGAGGTGAGAGAGGATTTTGGTGTTTTCTCAATGTCTCTAAACAGTCACAGCCTTACAAAGGAATTAATGGGGATTCAGATTCTTCACTCCATGTTACACCATCAAAGGCAGAATAAAACAATTAATTGCCTTGATAGCAATGAAGAATTTGGGGTTGCAGGATTTTTTTCCAATGGAAATTGTCATAGTAACAGGCAGTAGAGTGCCAAGAGATCTGTAACATTAGAGGAGCAGAAGAGATGTCAGAACACACACAGCACCTCCAGGGGAATTTCTGTCATCTCAGGAGAGTGTGCTAAATTTTAGTGAGCAGCTTAGTCTGAATAGGAAAACTGGAAGGACATAATCCTAGCAAATCCCTTACAGAATGGAATTAGCTCATATCCAAAAATACAGCTGTTTCTTAACTTGAGTCATAGAGTGATTCTTACTAATACAAAAGTATTGCTTCAGGATAATGAAAATTTAGGTACCTAACCTACATACTAGTTTAGCTATCAAACACAGGGTTCCCTTTCTTCAGTTATACTTCCTTCCTTGAAAAAGAGCTGCATCTTGGCACTGCTTATTTGCTTGGGGTTCAGTTTAGATGCAACAACATTATTCTAATACAAGCATAATCAACCTCCCCTTCACTGCTGTATTATGGCAACTTAGCCTCTTGGTATTATGTTTATTTAAATATCTCACCTTCAGTCTTCTTACTTTGGCTGCAATGAGTTTATTGCAATGCATTTATAGGTATAAACTAAAGCAGCAGTGCAACACCTGCTAGGACTGAGGGAGCCAAGCTCTCTCCAGAGGAAGACAACAGCCATGATGATCTGAAAAGGTGTTGATCACAACAGGTTCATGTTGATGGCAAGCTCCAGGCACTGCTGAGCATCTGCTGACATCAGGTTAACAATCTGTCCTGTTGTCTATTGTTCTCGAGAGAAATTTGCTAGAGTTAAGGCCTGCAACCACAAAATGCAGAGGCCACAAAAATCAGCAACCAGGACTACAAGAGGACAACAATTAGGGCAAAGTTGAACCTGGTGAAACAGACTTCCAACTCTTTACCACCTCATATGCTACATGTTAAGATGATAGCAAAAAAAAAAAAAAAAGAATAGTTTTTATAGGTCAGACAACTACTTTTACTTCTACATTATTAGCCCTTGCATTTTCTGTAGCTAACAATGCTGCTGCTTCGGCATATCTTACTAAAGGTAGGATAAGTTGTAAATAGACTTGCACAGTAGTTAGTAATCTTTTAAACATCTGAAGAACAATGAAACTACCGGGTATAGAACTCAAAAGCAATTTCACTAAAATCAGTGGAAACTGAAACCTCTGAAGGAGACAATGTGGCAAAATTCAGCTTCTCATATTCACTACTACTATACAGTAAAAAACAGTGATCCTGTATAGCCTTACTTTTTCCCAGACATCCAAGCCCATGCCATTCAGTAAATTTGGGAAATTAACCCATAACCAAAATAGAAAGAGTTTAGTTTCTATATATATCTCTAATATTATGCCTATACAGGTGGATGACAAAAAGTATGTAATTTCAGGATTAGAGTCTTTCAAGAGAAATTCTGCTGAAATTCAAAACTATTATAAATAAACAATCATAAAAATACAAAGTCAGTCTGTTAGTCTGTCACCAGAGTGTAACACCCTATGTTTTGATCAAGCTAAGTAAGAATGTTGTCTTTTAACCCTGTGTATTTTAGGTTTTGTTTTGAAAGAGAAGAACACATTATTACCTTTTTGTAGATCAGGCCAACATCTGCAACAACTTGATTTTGACTGCTGTAAGAATGCTGTTATGATGGTATAACAGATGGAGAAGAGTTTGTGAGAGAACCACAAAAACCAGGGCAACAGTATAGCCACTGCCACTCCCACATGAACTAGGCTGGGTTTGACTGGCCACAATCAAACCTATTTTCACAGGAAAAGTCTGACTTTTCGTTTTAGTGAAAGACAGTCTTAAGTAACCATCAGCTGTGATATCTTCAAACATATTTTGTAGTTAACCATTTTGATTAGGATTACATTGATTCAGAGCATATTTTGGAGGTAACCAATAATTCTGTTCATTGAGTCTTTTCTTTATAAACACTCAAGTATTTGATCATCCCTTAACTCATCTGTGGTAAGCACAATTTCTAAAAACCATTTATATCAATGTCATGGTACCAGCAACACAATAACAGTCACTGCATTTTCCCATTAAATATTACATATTTATGTGAGCTTTTTAAAAGCAGAGATGAAAAAAATTGACAAAATGGAAGGAAAGCTAAGTATCTTTTTTAGTCCATTTTTCTTAGCATTTGATATTATATTTGTATATTAAATACTTACAAACAATACTGTGGAACTTTTACTATTTTTGTCTCAGTCCTTTAGCTATGAAATTCCTGATCTTTTGAGCTTTCCTTCATTAAGTGATTTTTAAATAATCACAGGGAGGGAGGTTTAGAAACTGGTAACTGTCTGCTCTTCCACACTTAAGCTTTTTTTGTTAATATTGCTTAATTAATTTGGCCATCCCAAACATCTGGGGCTCTACCAGAGACACATGCATGGACACTGGAGCATGCACCAACAACCTCCCTGTAGTTACTTCATAGCTAAAAAACTGAAAAACTTTTTTTTTTTTTCTTTCTCTTCTTTTGTTAGACCTTATATAATTAGTTAAAAGATACATAGCATAGCCTGCCTGGAAAATTTGGGTGAATACCACAACATAAAGAATGCACCAATGTCATACAGAAACAGTGCACTGCAAAGTTTTCCAGAAAAACTGAACATTAGTATTTATGGTCTAGAAGGTAAGTACCAGAAAATAAAAAGGTGAACTCCTAACTTCAATAGGGCCAGGGTTTAACTGAATACTCTGAACCCTTGAAGCAATCTGATTATTTTGAATCAGCTTATTAATAGCAAATACTAGTTTCAATTATCAGTAGAATTAAGAATATTGAATAAAGCAAGAACAGTTTTAACACTTTTCACGTTTCTTTCCCACTTTGAGCTTTTTGAAGTGTGTATATCATGTGACCCAAATAATTTTTCAAAGAAAAAAAAAAGTTAAAAATCACTAATGGTCCCAAGACTTAACATACAAAATCATTTGAAATAACATTGAACATATTAAGTGATAGGAAATTGCAAGGCTTGATAGAGTTGAACTTTCAGTTCCTATTTTTTGGTGGACATGGAAAACTCCAAGTGTAGCAGAATCTCATCTGCAGCTGCTGGAATCAACAGGAAAACTGCTGTAGTAGCTTCTTGCTTGCTGGGAAAACAGGAAAGCAACACAGCTTGTGCAGTGAGCAAAATGACACAGCAGAAGCCCACAGAGCAAAATGTGATTCCAAATTGCTTCCTCTCAGCAAGCTGAGTGTACCCAGAGCTGTTTGTGCACAAAACAGCTCTTTGCAGTTTTGTACAGCTCTAACGTGTCAAAGTAACATGGAGGCAGCAAGGCCATTGCTCTGGCTGCTGCAGACATGGAGATCTCCAAGTAGAACAGAATCTCATCTGCCATGGCTGGAATCAAGTGTAAAACTGCTGTAGTAGCTTTTTGTTTGCATGGAAAGCAGGAAAGCAACACAGCTTGTGCAGCGAGCAAAGTGACACAGCTGAAGCACACAGAGCAAAATCTGACTACACACAGCTTTCTCTGAGTAAGCTGAGTGTACCCAGCCCTGTGTGTGTGCACAAAACAGCTCTTTTCAGTTCTGGACAGCTCTGACATGGAAAAGTAGCAAGGAGGCCACAAGGCCTTTGCTCTAGATGCTACAGATGTGGAAAACTCCAAGTGTAGCAGAATCACTTTTTTTTGTTTAGTTTCTTTCTTCTTTTTTTCCCTCCTTTTTTTTACCTTCCCTCGGAACTGTTAAAAATCTCTCTGGACTGACGACCCGGGGGAGCACCATTGGGGCTTGCGCCTGGAGCCCACCAAGATCTGTGCAGCAACGTTTCCCAGCGCCCGAGGGACTGAGACAGAGCAACCATCAACAGGAGGGACTTCTTTCCTAACTTTGTCATCTCTCCAGAGCACAGAGCAGCACGAAGTTCTTGTCATCAGGTATTGTTCAAATTATTGTGCCAGAGAGTGCTTTGCCTGTTTAATAAACAGGGTTCTTTCCACTTCTCTCTGCGGAGGTTTTTTTTCCCTAAACCAGTTGGGGGAGGAGGGGGGCTTAGGAGGTTTCCTCCCAGATTTGCCCTATACCACTACATCCAGGAACCACATATAAAGGATGAAGTAAATGAATTATTTAAGTCTGGTATGATCTTTGTGAATGGGGTAAAGGCATTCATTGTGCACGTGATGGTGAGATATGAACTCAGCAACACATCGTTGAAGGATGCCGCCATGGAGAAGGCTAAGAAATATCAGCAGCTTCTCCCACAGATTCAAGACCTTTCAAACGCAACAAGATGTTGAGTTTGTGGACTACCCCATAGGAGCGTGGGGGAAGTGGTACGGGCGTAATTCTGAGTTGTTAGTGGCCCTCGGTCTCTCTAAAACAAGCTTAGAGAAGATTGCCCTGGCATTGGCATCCAGAGCACTCCTCTCGTCCATATTGACATTGTACATATTTTTGCAAGTAAGGCTCGATCATTTGTACCTGTTGAATAAAATAGGCTCCTTTCCCCTTCTGTGCGCTGTTGGACAGTCGGAATTGGTATCTGGGCAGGAAGGGTTCTCTACCACGTTGGTTGCCCATTTGAGCTACCAATTCTAATCTGGGCCAGGTGGACGGGCCACCTTTACTTGATCCAGAAAAGAAACATATAATTTAATATGTTTATTAGAAAATATCACCACTGTAGATCCCAACAGCATTCCATTGATCCTCTTCTTCTGGTCTTCTTGGTGTTGAGTGTCCCACCAAAAGCAGAGTTCTGTGGATTTATGTATGGTTTGGGCCAGGTGGGAATGCCCTGTGAGGGCAAGTTTGACAGTGCCTCATGCAACAGAGGATCTAGATGTGTTGCATCACATGCAGTCATCCTGAGGGATGATTCTGGGGACACTTCAGGGGTGTTGGATGGTTTATGACACCCCCTCAGCCGCCTCTCACGGGAATGTCCCACTGGGATCTTGCCTTCCTGGGATGTAGTGAGGCTTACAACTGAGCTGGTTTGTGCAAGGGAGGGTGGGTGTTCACTGCCTCTGACCAGAGGCTATTCCACACACCCAAAACTCTCCTCCTCCACCTTTAGTTGGCTGGGGAGTGTGTGCAAACCTGGCCTCAGCAGATGAGCCTGTGGGCTGTGACCTCCCCCACCCTGAACCCAGCCAGAGCTGATTTTCAGGACAGATGCTGGGTCTGGCTTTCTTGCAGATGTGTTCTTCTCCCTCAGCCTTGCTACCTAGACTTGAGATAGTTGGGTAACAGTGTCACCTTTATCTTATCTTATGTTCCCTTTGGTGGCTTAACTCCCAGTCCAAAGTTCCAGTCAGGAGGCATATTAAGCAAGGGCTGGGCTTTGGTGGTACCAGCTTCTTTATAGTTTTGGTATAATAGGCAAAAAGTCCTTCATAACGATGTTTAAGCCATGAACCCTAATGTTTCAGTCTCTCAGAGTGGACAACCAGGAATGGACTGGTGTGCTATCCCTGAGGAATGGAATGGTGGTGGTACTGGGCGTGGGTACCAGGACAGTGAGAACAAACTGCATGGGAACAGACAGCAGGATTCTTGCCCATGAGGCAAACACTGAGAACCAATTTTTGCACCTGAATTTAGGAATGCACTGAAACTACTGGTGCAAATGGTGTAAATGAGCTAAAAGATTTCATAAAGTAAGAATTAGGTACAAGAGGAGCTTGGCTTAATGATATGATTCCATGCAAATAGTCCAGCTTTTAGCTTTTGCTATAAGCTTTCTAAGATGTTGAAATATATTAAAATACCTATTTATTTTGAATATAATTATATTTTAATTTTAAGTCTAGAAGGCCCTTCCTAATTTAAATAATTATTCTATATAATTTTAAAATTGACTACTAAAGATATATTTAAATATACTTAATTCCTTATTTTTCAGTTTGAAATGTCCAAGATATTTTCCATTAAAGTACTTCATTACAAACAAAGTATTTGAAATACAAACTTTGCAAAATTCTAATTATCTTTTACTGCTCTTTGAGGGATACTTAATAGGAAAATGAGCATAATCTTTAATCCTTGTAAGTCTTAGAAGTCAGAACTTCTGAATCAATAGGCCTTTGTAAATTTAAGATTTTGCTGATTAATTAATCTGACTTTGAATAGCCCCCTTTCTAGCAAAAGGGACATATTCTTCCAGAATATATACCTGATCAGACTTCTTTCAGAAAAAGAAAGAAGATTTTAATTCAGAGTTAAAACAAAAAGGGCTATGTTTATATGTTTTTACTGGTATGCTTCATATTCTGCTATAAAAAATAGTACTATTAATCAGGATGCAAAGCTATTTTTAACAGTCATATGTGATTTGTGAAGTAACATAAAATCACCCAAATTGTAGGCAAGAAGTTGTCATCTACTTTGGACAAGCTCCTGCTTATTATACTCCCTATAATATTGACTTTTGATGCTTGCTCTCATTTCTAAAAACATTATTAAGTTCAAATAGAATCAAGACTATTCTGCTTGATTCTGATAACCCTGCTGGGTGTTTTTGTTGTGAATAGACTGGATAATGAGATGGAATTGGTAAATCATGTTAAACCTAGCTAAATCTCCAAAATGGAGTTCATCTCCTAACTTAAAATATTTCCATCAAGTTTTGGTTTTGGAGAAATTTTATATGTGTATAACTATATACTTTTGCCATGTTTATTTGGCACTAAATGGGGAAATTGTGACAATGTCTAGTACATTGTGTGTCCTGCTGCCACACAGTTTTTCACATTCCAGGTTACTGCATGGTACTCTCAAAACAGCCTATGTAGAAATTACTTACAAAAGACTAATGTATTAGTAGAAGTTATTTCTCACAGCAGTTTATACTGGGCAAAAGGAAGATAGAAAAAAGTAGCGATTACAATTCATTCTTGCTTTGGTTCTGAAAGATGGACAGAGTGCTACTGAATGAACCATCACCAGCCAGCAGAGGGACTGGAGGATAAGGACTGATCCATTTGGAATTTCAGTGGGCAGAAGCTCAGTCCCAGGCACAGGGCAGTGGACACGAACGGTGGCCCTTTTCCATGGGAAACTAAAGTCAGCCCCCCAGGTTCCTGATGTCAGTTTGTAGGAGACATTCGGCACTCCAAGGGCAGCCAGGGTTCCAACTTGCAGCAGTTTGGATCTGGGAGAAATCCTGATCCATTTGGAGTTTTAGCTGACTCCTGTGTTCACCCAGGTAATGCAGATGAATGAAATTCAGAACAGACCTGACATGCCAACTTCATCAATAATGAAGTTCTAAAGGAAGCATGTGTAAGAAAGCCGCCCTTCCCCCTTTCCTCCCTAGAACACCCCTTTTCTCTTGTTTTGTTTTTTTTGGGTTTTTTTTTTTTTTTTTTTTTTTTTTTTTTTTTTTTTTTTTTTTTTTTGTTGTGCAGAGGGCTCATTGGGCTACTACCCACACAAACCACTGTGCCCTCCAACCTAGCGTGTACTATGAAGTACAAGCCATGTCTTCTAGAAACAGCAGAGTCTTCCAAGGCGGGGTGTGCCAGGCTGGGGAGCTTACAGCATTTTTCTTTTAAAGCCTCAATTTTGTAATTAGGTCAATATAAGTAGAAAGGTCCTCCTGCATGGCAAACCCACACCTGCTTTCCCTCACTGTCACCCCCAGAGCTACCCTGCACCAATGAGTGATGATCTCCCTCACCAGATCAGTCTGCACTGGAATTAGAGTGGTGCTTCTGGATTGCTTAGCAGTTATGAATACAAGATAGTTGCACTGAGTCATGCAAACCTTCACAAGCCAGCCAGCAACTATCAGCTTCTTGAAGCCTTGCTTCTTTTTGCATGTTTTGTTCTAAATTGTTTATCTCTTTGTTACAAAGATGCTCAGAACAACCTGCAGCAGCAGTGCTGTGGATTAGCAGGGTATCAAAATAGAAAAAAAAACATTGTCCACAGAGGATATCTCAGAGTATTTTTATTTAACAAAAATAGCTGTTTAATTAGAAACTAACAATGTGCACATGGTTACAGATTTTCATAGGCATCATTGTTAACTCTACATACAGCTCCAATCAGGCTCTATACCTCTTCACCACAGCAACAGCACTGCTCAGAACCTGAATGACATCCAGGTCTGGCTTCCACACACTGTGGGCCAGAAGACATACACAGCATAGCAAACCTTTCTATTGTAGTTGCTACAATTACTTTGGTACAAAAATCACTGATATTGCTGTAAGTCATTAGTTAATTTGTGACTTGCTTTTAAAATAACTGGCCTGTTTCCCATCAAAGATTTGATGTATGTATGAAAATTATTATTAAAATTGACCTGCTCCTTTTGGTCACTTGATAGGAGCACTGTACACCCACTGCCCCTGCCTTGTTCCAACTGCCATCAGACCAAGGAACTCAAAGGACAGACTATGCCTGTCCCAGGACAGCTCTCAGCTAGAAATTCATGGCTTCAGATTTTATTTAAAAAAAAAAAACAAAAAAGGAAAGGAATATATACATGGGTGGCTTCAAGTTTGCATTTCAGGATAAGGCAGTTAAGTTTACATGTGTAAATTCCAGCACACCTAAGCCCCTCTTTAGGGGGCTGTTTCAGGAGGCAGCCTGCAGAAAGAAAAGCTTTGGGGAGTGGGCTCCCCTGAGCAGCCGGCCTGTAAGGGATCCCTGGATCCCAGGCAGCACATGCCAAACACATTAATAACACATGTTGTGTGGTAAAGGCTGAGGCTCACAGAAAGTGATGAGAAATGTCCCAGCCTGGGGGGAAACACCTTCCCAACCCAAATACTGTAAAGTCTCCATGGCACTAAAAGCAGATGATGAACCAAAGCTGCTTCTTCAGCTGAAAGAAGAAAGGAACTCTAACGAACACACAGAGAGAAGGCAGAGGTAAAGGCTGCATTGCACCTTCCCCCTTGCCAGCTCTCCTGTACACTTAAACTCACCACAACCTGCACAGCAACAGGCACACTCCATTTGTTGCTGTGCTGGTCAGGCTGCCTGAATATCCAGGTGCCCAAGCCCAGAAAAACAGTAAGGAGGAGTTGCACAGTGTTGAAGCAATTTGTAAAAAATAAATTATTTTTAAAAACAGATATGAGGCAAGTTCCAAATTGTTTAAACTGGACAAAACAAAAGAATTGTCCACTCTAAACATTCATTGTTCTGCCTATGTGGACAGAAGTAGTGGACAGAGACCCACCAGAAGCATAAGGGCATTTTAAAGTAACAGTGGAAAAATTACAGACCATAAATCATCATTTTCCAGAGCCTCGGGCAGTCATTTGGCTAACCACCATAATTGAAGGTGTCAATTTAATCACCACAGTCACAATTCTCTAAGGGCACAAAGAGCAGCTTAAAATCCTGTGAGCTACTTTCCTTCTCAGTGCTATACTAACATACACCACCCCCTGAAACAATCCAGCCTGTGGGTTGAAAGGCAATGACTCCTGCAGGAACCTGCAGCCCCAAGGGACAAAGGCAAAGTTATGCAAGGGTCCCTCAGATTTTGCCTATTTCAACTCCCTCTAAATTTCCCCTCCAGTTACAGTCCCTTGGGCACAAGCTTTTGCAGCACAAGTAGTGCTGCTGATAGCCCACCCACCAGTGCCACAAATTGCCCCTGGACACAGTTATGTTTTTGGGGAAGCACCATGATCAGCTCAGGTAAACCTCTGGCAGCAGGGATGACAGGATCAGGAGAAATAGTACAAGCTCCTCAAGGAAGCATGTGCGTATGCAGAAACATAAGTGTACCGGTCCCCAAAACTGCATCCAGCATCACAGGACAGCTTCAGCGAGAGCCACACTGCAGAGCCTATCCCAGGCCTGGGGCTCTCCACAGAGAGGTTTCTTAGTGTGCCCTAATTTCTGCCCTGTATCAGCACCTCATGACAGAGAGCAGCAGTTGACCAGACAATCACAAAACTGCCTGCAGATGGACAGTGTTAGACTAAAACCTCCCAAGGTTCTCATTCTTCGAGAAAACTTGCTGTTCTTTGCTGCACATCCCATACATGCAACAGAAGAACAAAAGGCATTTTAGAAAGAAGATATTTGTTCTTACTTACGTAAGAGCTAATACATTCACCTTCTAAAATGTGCTACTAATATAGTATAAATATGGATCATATACCATTAAGGTGACTGCCTTGGGAAGAAAAGGCAGAGATTAAAAACAGACCTGTATCATCATATGTAGTCACCAAGAGTCTTTGCTTGATGCACTACTGGCTTTCAGGAGATCTGCTTTGCACCTGCTCTAGTCTTGTGTAAGCTCTCACAATACTGCAGATGCCACTGACCAAGAACACCAGTGAGATGGCCGCAAAGTAAGAGGCATAAATCATGAACTGCAGAGAAGAGAAAAATAAAATAAAAAGCGGTTAAATCAAGCAGTTACCAGATTTATAGGAATGTTAACAAAATAAATTACTTCCCTTCCACTTCTGTAATATCAGCAATCAGTGGTTATTTCTCTGTCAAATCCTTGACCCAGAAGCAAGTAGCTGAGAAGCTTTACAACTTGGTTTATCTTCCTCCCTTCCCCATCCCCCGTCAATAAAGGTAAGAGCATCTATCATACCTGGGTGAAGATGTCCAAGCCAAACCCACTGGCATCCACAACAATCACAGTAAGCAGAGTCTGAAGTGCTAACGCAATGAAAGTATTGACCCCAAACACTAGGGCATACCGCTCCACACTGAGATTTGTGGCAATTTGGAACCTGGAAAGAAAAGGACAACCAGAAACATAAGGCAAAAAGCAGGGGAATGCATGAATGGCAGGAACATTTCTGGACAGAACAACTATGTGGCCTGAGGAGTTACATTGACTGGTTTAGTATTTTCCACAGCTAAATTACCTTGCACAGGTAGTGTCCTTTTCTAAACAGGGTCATGATGGACTAACTTAGAAATTAGAAGAGACCCATAGACACAAGAACTCCTTTTCTAAAAACAAACAAACAACCCAATCCACCCCTTAGGGAACTGTGTATTTCAGTGTTACAGCAGCAGCCCTGCTCTCTGATGTAAACCATTTTGTCACATGGAGAAGATGCAATGCACTCTGACCCCAGAGAGCTGTTGGCAAACTCAAAGCTTCAATCTGTTGCTGTGTGATCCATAACCTTTTGCATCCTTCTAACCAGAACTCCCTTTGCAGTTGCCAGATCCCTTTGGCATCACCCCTCTTCTTGTGCTTGAGCTGTCTTGGAGTGATTTTGTGGTTCAAAACCAGCTATGCTTTCTTCACCAAAGTGGCAAATAACATTGAAGTAGTTTTCCTACACCTTACGGGATGTTGATGCTTCCACCCACGCAAAGCATTGTTCTTTTCCTCATCTATTAACACTTCACTCCAGCTATGTTTATGAAAAGCATCCCTAGCAATCAACACTATCTAATATTTAAAAGTAGTCACTTCAGTGTCAGAAGACTTTGAAGGTTGGGCTCACTGCCAGCTAAATTTATCTCCATGCCTCAGTTTCCAGCCTGAATCACAACACAGACCTTTGCAACAGACTCTTGTTAGGCAGGAAATGCACCGCTTTCACACCAGCTGTAACCTTGAGAGCAGTTTACATTACAGAGGTACTCACGTTGCTATTGTGATTAGCATCATGTAGATAATTCTGAAGATGACATAGGACGCATAGCACACCCAGATGTTACGAACAGTGTCCATGACATACACAGCAGCAGCAATAAGAAAGGAGAACAGGGCAAGTGCCACTTCACCCCACATTGCCCAGGAGGTTTTTATGTGACCCACAACAACAACTGCAACAGCTCCTGTGAAGGGGAAGGAAAGCATAAATCTTAGTAATTACAGCTGGAGCAATTTGGAGATGGTGCACTGGGAGCTCTACAGCCCCTAACAGACAATGAATGAAGTGGAGGACACAAATGGGAACACACCAGCAGCTCTCCTTCCTGACCCTTCCCTCACCTGGCACCTTCCTTTAAACTCCCATTTACTTTTACAGAAACAGGAAAAAAATACATAGGTCAATGCTGACTGCCTCTGAAGTCTCCTCTCTGGCTCCAGAAGCAAGACAGCCCCAGGCTCAGACCACTGCCACTCAGTCCTCTGTGCTTGTCTGTGGCAGTGCTGTCAATAATTGGGCAATTTCTGTTCAGAAATGCAAACCCTGGTTCTCAAAAGCACTCACCTAATTATTTAGTGGTGCTTTAGCAGAGGGTAGGAGGGAGAAAGACACTACTCACTTTAATACACAGCTGTTAGAGCTCTCTCCCAGGAAGCAGAAAAACCTACATTTACTGTCATCTCCACACTGGGCCGTAAGAGTAAGACAAGAAGTCCAAATCCACATCTCCTGAGATGCAGCTTAATCACAGGCTATAATCATGCACTATTGATTGTGCAAGAACCATTCTTTACTACCCACACAGGTTTGTAACTCTGGCTGGATTTTATGAGGAGGGATGGGGATAAAAGACAAATCATAGTATGGTAAAACACGTGGTATTTTGTGCAATTCAATGAGCAGACAAGGTGTGTTTCATGCACTATCACGGTTGCAACTACTAAGAAGCCTAAATACATATTATATTAATAGAAAACTCCCATTCCAAGTAGGCCTTGTTCTGCAAAGAAGACAAATAGCAAGCAACAGTATAATGGCTGTACACAGCAAACCAGATAAACAGCATACTGACAAAGGGAGGTTTACAGGACATCTCTGAAAAACAGGATTGTGTTCAGCAGTAGACCACCGCACAGAAGTGATGCAGTGCAATATATAAGCTGTTTGTAGCCATTAGCTGGTGTGCTGTCTTAGAAAACCTTCAAGCACACCAAGACTCCTTATGTACCACCAGTTTGCCCAAGCCTTCAATCCTGTCAGACTTTACACCAATCTTACAGACTGGTGAGGAAGGGGTGCCTACGGTGACACAACCTGACTAATATCTTTTTCTTTGAAGGTCTGGTTTCCCCAGCAGCACAACTCTGAGATGAAAAAAAAAAAAAAAAAAAAAAGAAAAAAAAAAAAAGCAGCTAAGTCCTAGAGCATTCTTCCTACTGTCTCAGCAATTCTGAAATTTGGGAACAGACATGAGGATCTCATGGCAATTCAAGAAATTTATTCTTCCTATGTGCCAAGGTTGTATCACCTAATTAAGATCATCAGCCTCTGTCCTTCAATGAGACACATTCAGCTGATCCAGCAGTTTCACAACTCAAGCTGATAAAGGATTGCCACACTCCTAAGAAGGTGCAGGGATGCAACCTAACAGTCAGCTGCTCTCCCTGGAAGGAATACTAGTTCTCTTTCCTAGGAGAGGGAACTGAGAGCTACATGAGTCACCATACCAACTTAAACCCTTCTGCAGGGCAGGGGTGGGAACAGCACCTTATGCAAAGGTTGCCAAACGTTCCTCTTAACTGAGCACAGAATGACTAAGTGCAAAGAAAATGGCAAATCCGATCTGGGATGCAGCAGGAGAGGTATTTCTAGTACAGGGAGAAGAGTGAACAGCATGTTCCTCAGTAAATCTGAGGTCTCACTGAATAAAGTTGAGTGCAATTCTGATTATCCATCTTCAAAAAGAATGTAGCTCAAACCAGGTTTGGTGCAAACACAGGCTAATAAGGAAGAGAACAGTGAGCTCAACTTTACCAAAGAACAACTAGAAAAACCTGGCTTGTTTGACCCAGAACAAAGATTTTGTGTTACGATACAACTTTGGCATGACATCAGAGATAAACAGCTCATTAATAAATTCAAACTGGAAATAAGAAGTTAGAGCATTTACACTAGCTCCTAGGAAGTCAGGTCACCGCATGCTCATTCTTAACAGGTGTTTGGACTTCCAGTCCTGTTACACACTTCAAGCTTTTAGCTGTGACTATTAATTCATTAAACTTTGCTTCTTTCAAGCAATTAATCTCTATCAACGGGAAGGATTCTGTCTTTTGAGCAGTTCAGGTTAATTTGTATGAAAACATCACCCAAAATGATTCAACTATTTATAAATATACTTGAAAAAATCAAAATGGGAAACTAAAAACTTCAGTCTTACAAAAGTTTAGATCCATTGTTCACAGGCCTTTTAAAAAAGGACCTTGTAATCAACGATGTTAATGATAAAATTTGAAGAATACCCTTCCCGCCTTTTGTTTTTTGTTTTTTGTTTGTTTGTTTGGTTGGTTTTGGGTTTTTTTAGTTTTTTTAATTGTGCTGCTATTAGGCCACATTATGGGTCTTTTTTTCCTTGACACTAATTCTTCTCCTTCTGGGACAAGGGTAGGATCGTAGAGGAAGCCAATCCAAACAAGAAGTAAGAGCCACAGGCACACACTAGAGTGGAGAAACAGTGTATGAGAGCAAGCTATTTAAGGACAGGTTTAACACACCAAGGACTGAATAGACAAAGTCATCAAATTGCCAGCAGTTTCAAACCCAACTAACAATGGGCTTTAGACCAACTTTTAAAACTATAAACCAACCACAGCTTCCTACTGAACCTCAAGAAGGGGCTGAGCATGCCCAAGGGAAGCACTAATAATTTGTTTGTGTACCTTGGTTTCTTTTGACCCCAAGTAGGTGATGTCCACACCAACGATGGAACAATGACTCCATCAAAGAAAAGGGGCATGCTGCAGCAACATCTAGAAAACCTCTGTAAGGGTATGTTAGCTATTTTAAAAAGGTATTGTCCTAGTTCTGGTAATGAAACAGTATTAAACAACTTCATAAACAAATGCTTGTGTTGACTGACATACCTGTCCCTTTCAAGTCAACCAATTGCTTTCATGTTAATAGCTTCTGCTCCTAACAGTACTGAAATGACTAACCATGGCTCACTGCATATTGTGTGCATACAGGAAACCTTCACAGGCTCCTGGAGGAAAACCAAATGCACAGGACCTCATGTCTGACTCTGAGTGGCTAAAACAAAACAACCCCACTGTCATGGTGGCGGCCAAGAACATAGTCAGCCACATGCCTGGAGGCTTCTGCCAAGTATTTCTGAATGAAGATTGGCTTGGGGGGTTCCTCTAAACACCTGTGTACTGGATTACAAGAATCAGGGCTGCTTCAGCAATTAACACAAACTGAGCACCCTATCTCTGTATGTCAGGGAAGAATCACCCCAAATCCCTCTCCTGCATGCTTGGGGGAATGCATGGCACTTTCAAATCATGCTCTAGTGACGTTGAGGGAAACACGACATTTCTAACAGCAGAGCAAGAGCCAAGCCAGAAGCTTACCCAGGAGCGTCGAGGCTGCCTCCACAGCACCATTGTAGATGTCTGCACTGTGAGAAGGCAGCACCATCTCCCACAGGCCCTGAGCATAGTTGATGACCTGAAAGTAGCCACAGGTGGACAGTGCCCACCACACAGACCAGCAGAACATGGTCCTGGAGGAGTAGCACTGCAGGAAGTCCTGCCAGAGATCTTTGAGCACCTTTACGATGTCTACTTTCTGCTTCTGCATAGATTGGAGGAAGAAGGGGAGAGAAATATTAAGTCTTTGTTTATGAATACTTCACACTGCTCAAAAAAATTGTCCCTTTCAGGTGGTCTGATCACTGGTGAGTGACAATTCCACTCTTAGACACAAACCCCCACAGAGTAATGAATAAAAAGCTTTCCCATCCCACAGTCTCTGCGCCAAACAGGGCCATATCCCTACACACAGCAGAAGGGTTCAGTTCCAAGCACCCCTCCATCTCTGGCTCTCCCAAGCAGAGAGCAAGGACTGCCACATTTTATCTGAGCAACTGAAGGGTACCAGAGAAGAAACACCAGAGAACAGGACACAATATCCACTTTGACAAGACAGAATCAGAAGCTAGCTATTTACCTCATAAAGGCAAAAAGTATCACTGACACTTTTAAATCCAGATTCAAATTCAAACAAGTTTTGTAGCAGAAAACTATATCTGTCCCCAAATAAGTTGACTTTCTTTAGTACAGGCATTGGGAGTTTATAAATACTCAAAGAAGCTGCAATCTCATTACCACATGCTCCGCCCCTGTTGAAGCTCACCAAGGCTTCAAGAAGGTGAGAGATCATCAGGGGATCTAAAAGGAAACAGAAGCTACTTCCACCAGACTCTGCTGTTGCAAATGGCAGCTCCTGCACATACAAGTGCACTGACAAATGGCATGAGATAAAAAAATGAAATTTTCCACTCCAAATCTTTCTAGAAAGAGTATGAAATGGGGCAGACCCTTAAAAATTATTGAAAATAGATCCATTCTAGCAACAGGAGATGATCACAATCAAAATTGCATTTTACATACAGGCTGTTACAGTCCTGTTCTTTACCACTTTATGCCAACAGCAGCACAGGAAAAGAGCATGTTTTTACTTTGTAGACTGGTTACACTTGGCTGCATGCACTCAAGTACAGACAGTGTAGGGCAGGATCCTTCTAGACTGAATAGGAGGAGCAGTTACTTCATGCAAGACTGGGTAAAGCCCCATGGCCCACGCAGCACCTCAGGCCCCAGTGAACTTGGATTCCCTGCAGGGAAACACACAGCATTGTCACAGGACTGAGCTATTGCACATTGTGCTGTCACCCGTCCAGTTTCAGAATGGCTTCCAGACAGCAGCAGCAACTTTGAGCTCTTGGCATTATGCCCTTTCCCTGGGGGAATCATGCAGTGTGTGCCTGGGAAAGACTATTTTCCATGAGCAATAAAACTCATTTCAAAAGGCTTCTACCAAAAGACCACACCCTGAAACCTGTCCTGAACTTCCTTTCTTCCATTCCTTCAAGGGTCACTGATTTCTAAGCATCTTTATTAAATGCTACACAGTCCCACTGGTGCTTTGCCAATGGCAGAACTCTTGCTCTGCATGTGGATACTATTCCTACAAAGCACAACAGAACAACTTGGGAAGAGGTGAGCTTGTGGCAATGTGGCTTTAGCACATAACCCCCACACAGCTGATTTCACATGAAGCTCAAGTTTAGGTGCAGGAAAACAAGAGAAGGGAATGTCACACACAATGCAAAAACTGATTTGGCTGCTCAGCCCAAAGCATGTGTCTGATAGGCAGAAAGACCCATCTGCCCTGCCCTGGCAGTGCCTCCTCAGTACAATTATTCCTACAGCCATCCATGTTTGGTGAAATATGGTTGCTGTTACCCAGTAAAAAAGACAATCATCACACTCCAGTGCTTCTCAGCCTTCAGCACCTGGTGTAAGTGACCTCTGGGGAGTTAAGCAGGTGTACTTGCTACTTTTGTAAACTCTTCTCCACCACCTGGGTACAACATGTACTCTCACAGGAGAGGAGTAAGGTAAACTTATAAGCTATATGTTTATGGCAGAGAATTTCTCTTAACAAATTTCCCTTAACAAATAGCCTTCAGCATGCAAGCATAACTCGGATAAAAATATCCTCGTTCACACAAGATCGTGCTGGATGGGGCAGGATTAAGTCCCTGGAATGTTAATACCTTTAATTCTCAGCTATAGCTGGAGAAGCAGAAAGCAGCCCTGGATGCTCCCTCCCACAAACCAGCTACCTGTGGCTTACTTGCTAAGAAACACCCACTGCTGACTAATCCAGCTGCTGCACTCACCTTCTGGCTTGTCCTCAGAACCAGCTCCTTTTGTCTGAAGAGCAAGGCTGGCCTCTCCCCAGGGCATTGAGTCCCCCTGACAGCAATCTCCACATTTGTATTCCCTGGAGCAGTGTGGCCAGCAGGGACCTGCCCTGTATGTAGCAGGCAACTACATACTCACATGGGGCCTCAAAACTGAAGGCTGCTCACCCACAGTGGGACCAACCACGTCCCTTCACCAAGCAAAGGTCCCTGCACTTGTTTCCACACAAATGACTTTGCCAAGCTATGCAGCCCACAAGTCAAAGCACTACCCCTATTCTCAGGGGCTGCATATTAAGCTGACACTATGCTGATGTGCTTCCTGCAATTTATCCACATTCTGCCCTTCTATAACTAATCAATGTCTGCTTCAAGTGCCCTCAAGAACTACTGCAGTTTCTCATTCCTAGACCAGTTTCCTGCCAGGATCATATGATAAACCCCGATCATTACACAGTGTATTACTGCCTAATTTGCACAACAGTTGGAATACTCATGTCAAAATGCGAGTGCAAGAAGAATTGCTTTTTTTTCTGCAAGCCACTGGGTGCATCTAGAAGCACACACAGAGTTTGGACATGCTCAATGTTTAGGGTCCCAGAGATGTCCCTTGCTTTGTACCATTGGAGGGTAATCTGATGCCCAGAGCATTCAAACTGCAGCCTTGTGAGACATGAAGAGCAATTTCAGAAAATCTAAGGAGCAGCCTACCATGCTCAAACAGCAAAAGGATGCCAGTAATAATTCTCCCCATGCCATAAATAAGGAAGTGAGTTAAGTAAAGGGATAGTTTTCTGCTGTTAGATATTACATCTCTACTGCTACGTACATATATGCATGCGTGACAATCACGTCAGTATGGCATCATCTACTCATGTAAACTCAGGGCACAACTCACCTGTTTCTCTGCTGAATGACCCTCCCCATTTAAGGGAACTTTTGTCTTATCCTCCCAGCCAGGTGCCCTCTGCACATTGGGATGATCCTGGACAGCCGCTCCATTTTTACAGTCCATGACCTTCATTTCACAACTAAGACGCTGACTTGCAAGGTGATGAAAGAAAAGGCTTTTTTGTGGCATGGGCAGGAACCACGCCGTGCCAAAGGCAATGGATATGCTGGTTAAGGAGATAACGTTCAAGCTGAAGAGGGACCATCCCGCCACTGACACAAGGACCTGCCCAGACACCGAACCCACTGTGTAGCCTACCAGGGTGGCGCTTCGGCAGTAGCTGGTGACCTTCTGATACAGGTTGATATCGACGACACTGTAAATGTAGGAATAATAAGCGATGTCGGTGGCAGTCCCCATCCCGTAAAAGAACTCGAGGAACTGGATGGCCCGCAGCCCCTGGGCGTACAGCAGCATGAACCAGGTGACGATGAGGCTCAGACCCTGCAGCAAGACCACAGGCTTGTATCGCAGGTAGTCCGTGGCCAGGAACACGGGGAAGAGCAGCGCCAGGTAGGAGTAGGTCCACACCGGGTAAATTTCGTTGAACACCTGCGAGAGGGAAAAGACGGCGGTGCACTCACGTACTGCGAACAAAGCATAGATACACAGACAGACACACATCCCGCGGGGCGGAGGGTGGGGTGGGGAAGAGGACGGGGGAGAGAAAGGCACACGGGGCCACGGTACCTGGGTCTCGGAGAGGTTCTTGTGCGGCCCCAGCAGGTACCGGGTGAGGAAGGGCTCCGACGGCCGCACGCTGCAGAAGAAGCCGTAGACGCAGAGCAGCGCCGTGGGCAGCGCCCAGCAGCACGCGCCGCCACCGGCAGACC
>WEIU01023073.1:17668-30672 GCA_013389925.1 Aegithalos caudatus | reverse complement strand
GGGGCAGGGCCAGAGTGCCCGCGGGTCACTCGTCTCCGGAGCACTTCGTCCCCGCGCAGCTCCGGGGGCAGGTACGAGCCTGGAAACCCCCTTAGCACAGAGATCGCTGCCGGCTGTGCTGTGCTTGTTCGGCCTTTCCTGGCCCGGACGCGTTCGGCCGCTGACCTCTGCCGCCTTCTTCCCTTTCGCGAGATAAGATCCTGAATCACTTCAGTGGTTTAATAAAAACAACCTTGTTCATACAGAAGAAATACTAGACAATCGGGGAAAATAAAACTATTACATTCGAAGTCATTATCTAAAGTTTTGCCCAGCACTGTTGTTACTAGAGCTTTGCCAATCCTCTGAACTTTTTGCTGTTTTTCTTCTCAATCTGTTCCTTTCTATCTGCTTGATTTGCCTTTCCCTTTGCTCCACTCCATTCCATTGCACTCCCACGACATTGCTACCACTCCTAGGGATTCCTACTTTATACCTACAGATTGTTCTCCAAACTGGCTGATGCCAGAGAAAATTCACACCAGGGGTCAGGCCTCCCACCTGTGCAATTGCATATCCTGCCTCCTAGACACCTGGATATACAGAGTTGGGTGGGAAAGAACAAGTTCTCAGCTCCAGAAGAGCTTCCTTGCAGTGCAGGATTTTAGTACTATTACTTTTATATATTTATTACTATTTTTCTGCCATTATTGCCATTATCATACCTTTGTAAACATACCTACAAAGAGGATTTGGGCCATAAGATTATTCAACTGTCTGTAAAACACTTCTAAGTATTTTGGTCTTGATCATCTGGCATCAGTGGTTTGCTGCTTTCTGGATATCTTCTGGGTCTAGCAAAATTTCCTTTCTGTTGTTCTCCATGTTCTCTTCTGTAGAAAACCTGTAAGGTTTTAATTATATAAAAATAATGATACTGCCATTTCAGTACCCTTTAGCTTGAACCAAAACTCTACATACAAAGAACCAGTTCCTGTTAATATTGTCATCCATTTCAGCTACAGGCAAGGAACGGCTGATCATTTCAAACAGCATGGTTAGAGTGAAATGAGCTGAAACGACAACTGATAAATGTGTTGCCAGGGGCTCCATCTCACTTAGCAGCGCCTCTGTCCCACTGGCATGTAGCCCGGGAACAGGGAAGGGACATGGGCTGCTAGCGAGGTGTTGTGCACATTCTGACCAGCCGGGGACATTGCTTCAAGCCCAAACAGAGGCAGGAGGAAAGAACAAAACCTTGGAGTTCTTGGCGTGCCCTGCCTAGAGGCAACAGTTCCTACAACTTCCAGGCTGCTCGCAGGATCTGATGGGCAGCCTTGGTCTTTTCCAAAACAACAATACCTAGAGTTGTACTACTGGAGCTCAAGTGCTTTTTCCAGTGGATTAGAATGAGTTACATCCCTTCAGCCCTTTCCCTTTAAAAAAACCCAAACAAACAAAACACCACAGTCAGTCAGGCAACCTAGATTTCTCCTCCAAAAAGAGGAGCAGAAAAAGAAACTACAGAATTTTGATTTAAGTACATGTTTTCTCAGGGTTTCAGATTTGTTGTCAAAAGAACTCACCTTGTTTTGTTTTCATACAATATTTTCAGCCTTTGGGAACAAGATAAAATTTTATTCCCTGATTTTTTTACTTCTATCTTTTCTTTCTTAGCCTTCCACCACATTTTCTCTTTCCATCCCCCCACTCTATTAGAAAAAGTAAAGAAAGGTTAAACATGTTTGATAGTAAAACCCTCAATGCTTCCAAAGTTTTTTTCTAAGATGGAAGACATAAGCTGTGAAAAGTTTGGTTTCTCACACATTCCTTAATCTTATCTATTTCCTTCTTCTCTCAACTTCTGGCCTGCAATGTATTGTGGAGAAATTAATAAAATATATATGCATGAAAAGTTCTCCTAAAGTCTTGCCAAGTTGTTTGGAGAAAAGCTTCTGTAAATTAAAAATTTTGAAAACTGCATTCTTTTGAGGCTGTTGATCAGAACGCTTCCTCAGTATGTGAGAGCACTAAGATGATAGAAATATTTCAGAAAGTATCCAGAAGGAGAGAATAAAACAGATTTGTCTTTTGATGAGCATGAAAGGAACAAAGGCAGAAATGTGACAAACAGCAGCAACCACTTTCTTGTATTTTATTATTTTGGCCATTGTAATTAATCTGGGGAAGTAGACTCCATTAACTAGTATCTATGTTGGAATGAAACGGAATTAGCAAGGACAATAAAAAATCCAAATTATTTCTGAAATGCAGGATAACTAGTTTAGATCAAAGACTATAAATTGTAGCTATCTGTTAGAACAGTAGACTGGATATAACCTTGAAGGCCTGTGTCTTCTACTTCCAACCCCTAGTTGATCTTTTGATAATCTGGGGACTTTCAACAGGAAACTCATAAATATGCAGCCATAAGGGTTCAATTTAAAACCCCTGTGCCTGAGGGGGAAAACACAGCATTATAGTTCACTAGAACACAGCTGATACAGAAGCCAGTCTAAAACCCAAGCTTCTAAGACCTGCAGAAACATAAGGACAAGCAGCCATCTCTCCAAAATATAGGAGTCATTAGGACACAGGTCACTATCAAAAGCCTCTGGCAGAGAACTTCCCTTCTGCCCCACACACCACAGCAGGCTCTGCATTGTGTCCAATGCAGACTGAAGAAGAGAGCTGTTAGAGATGAGTCATTTATGGCTGAATGTGAGGAACTGCTTGCCACAGGATATCAGAATAACTCCTGAGATAAGATGGGTCATGTTGTACAGCACTATACATTTCCATTATGGATGTAACAGTTTAAAATATTTTGCAGTCAGCTACATGAGGAAAAAAATGGAAAAGCCACTTAAGTCTGCTACAAACAGTGGAAAAATTTTCATGGGAAGTGCTAAAAGAGTACAATAGTGATGATACAAAGAAAAACAAGCACTTAGAAGAAACATATCCCATACTTTTATTAAATTAAGACGCAAATAGGTTGGTCTGGACTACTTGGTGCTTGGTGTATGTAGGTCACAATGGACTTAACACAGTATTGCTCCCATTAGGAATAGTGTTACAGATGTGCCCAGAAACCCTGAGAATGATCTCATGGTCTGTTTTGGAGAGTGCTGTACATTCAAGAAGATGGAGTCCCTACCTGGAGAAGATTGTAATTAAAGCATGATTCAAGCACTGGGTGTAACAAACAAATGGAGAATGGGGCACAGTAATGATAGGAAAGTGTAGGTGGATAAATTGGTTATGATGCAGAGCTAGCATGAATAAACACATCAAGAAGAGGAATATTTTACTCTGATGAAGAGGAGTGTAACTGACTCATACAAAACAGCAGTTGGTCCACATAGGACAGTGCTGCATCTCATTTCTGTGCTGCTTCATAGTAACATTGATAAAGTTTTCCCTAGCACATACATGGGCACAGGCAGAGCCTTTATCTTACTCTCTCAGGTATGTGCCAAAAAAATCTCTTGTCATGAAAGACACCTCATGAGTGTGAGTGCTTGTGAAGTTGCAAGCCCTCCTTTTGTCCCTATCCTAAAATTCTGATCAGCCCACCAGTGTTGATGGACATTTCAGGGGCTGCTGGAGGATGCTCAGAAGATTGGTTGTCTGCAGTCCTAACCACATTCCCATTTGATGCTTTTTCTGCAGAGTTCTCCTGGCACTTCACTCAGACATACTCCTGCCATGCACCCTCACAGGCATCTCTAATATAAGAAGATCCCCAAAGCCCAGATTCACCTTTACACCTGTGCTGACGCACAGTCCAGATTTCTGAGTGGATGCAGAAACAGGATCTGCATTGGCTCTAATCCATGGGTAATACGCAGCTTTATGTCTCCACCATGCTTTGCTATGCTAGTGGTGTAGAGGGATCATCCAGTTTGCAGACTCCTGGGAACCTTGGTGGAGGTGAGCTGGCCCAGCTTCAGTGCAGGTATCCCTGCAGTGCAGGTGTTACATTCAGAACAACCAGCAGAAAAACTGGCAAAAATGGAGGTTACATCTCCTCTAAAACACAGAGGTGTCTGTGCTCATCCACATGAGACTGCCTGCATCTTTACACTGTAAGGGCACTCTCTACAAACCTCTCTGGATATTGGACTACTGCATCAGGCTCTGAAGAAACTACTGTGGTGCTGATGTCAGTACCTATTCCAGAGCTGCTAAACTGTGTTCACACAGATTTCCAACTCCTTTCCAATCCAAGTGCAGACACAACCAGTTTCAGTGTCTGTGTGAAGCCACCATCTCTGGAAAGAAAACGGAAACATTTGGTTGCACCAAGTAAAGGTGGTTGTGAGTAAAGCACAAGGCTTCAAGCACAGCTACCCATGTGCTATTGTCACCTGCAGACAGTCAGCTTTGGACACCCTGCAGCCTCTTGGAAGCTGGAATGAGCATTAGAGGGCAGCAACTCCACTGTGACACTGTTGAGGCTAAAAGCAGTTAACTTTGGACCTTTGGATCAAAAGGCCAGTGTGAAGGCATCCATCCAGATTCGTGGAGAAATTATTTGCTGTATTACTCTGAACTTTGGCACCACATTTCTCCCTCAGTCCAAAAGAGTTTGTTTGCTAACCTTCATGCTGTCACATGCATCTTTAGTCTCTGAGAAAACTGCAGGAATTCTTGCTTTCTTTGTGTATTTTGCAAATAGTCTCAACATACACAGACTTTCATTCCACAGTGTGTAAAAGACTGTGCAAGACTGTTTTAACTACAGATTTTCAGATTAACTACGAAACTTTAAAATTTGTAAAGATTGGTGAATTTAATCTAAGATGGTTGCTTAATAAAATTAAAATACTTTGTGTATGTGGTCCAGCTAGGATAGAGTTAATTTTCTTCACAGCAGCCTGTATAGTGCTGTGCTTTGGTTTCTTGACTAAACTAGCACTGATAACACACGTTTTTTACTGGCAGTGTTTGCTCAGCACCAAGGCCTTTTCCCCACCCTGCCCTACCAGTGAGGAGGCTGGGGCTGCACAAGAGGCTGGGAGAGGACACAGCTGAGCCAGGGGATATAATATCCCAGACCATGTGACATTGTGCTCAGTAAGAAATGCATGGGGGAAGGAGAAGGACAAAAGGGGAATGTTCACTTATGCTGTTTGTCTTCTCAAGCAACTGTCAGGTGTGTCGAGGCCCTGCTTACCTGGAAGCAGCTGAACATGTGCCTGTTGATGAGAAGTATCAAATGAGTCTCTTATTTTGCTTTGCTTGCATGTGGAGCTTTGATTTGCTTATTAAACTCCCTTTATATCAACCCAAAAATTCCCTTTCTTTTGCCCTTCCAATCCTCTCCCCCAGCCTGCCAGGGGAAAGCCATCAAGTGACTGAGTGAGGACTTTGAAGCCAGCTGGGCCAACCTATTGCAGTTCTTTTTGGTGTCCAATGTGGGGCCATAGGATTTTGAGATAACACCCCTGATCAGAGTGTGCTAGGTAAAATTTATAGCTGTTATTGGCAAGGGTTCATACTTTTTGCCTTACTATATGTTAGAGTCTGGCACATTAGTGACCAGCTTGGACTTCTGCTATTTATTGTAGCACTTATCTTACTCTGCTGTGCAAGGGAACATTTTGTTACGAGCAATGGGCACATGTCTGGGTTGGCACAGGGCCCAGATGTCCCTGCTCTACTGGGCAGGCTGGAACACCAGTGGAATGGGGTTAATTCCCATCATAGCTGCCCACAGAATGTTGTGGCTTAGATTTGTGGCTAGGGCAGTGTTAACAACATTGGGATGTTCTAGATGGCCCTTAGGAGTGTTTGCACTGTGTCAAGGCCTTTGCTTTTTACCTCTCTGCCCTGCAAGTGAGTAGGCTTGGCACAGATAAGGGGCTGGGGAAGAAATGGAGGCAGGACAGCTGACCCCAGCTAACCAAATTACTGTTCATTAGTAAGTAGAAGTAGAATCTTCAGCTTGTAAAATTGTACTGAGTCATGCCCCTTCAATCACTTTTGCATTTATGTAACTTTACACAAAATTATATGTGTATATATACATATATATAGAGATATAAAGAACAAATTACCTATTTAGAACATTAAAGATCACTGACTTCTAAAAAAAATTATTTCACAGTTATCACATAAAAACCTGGTTCTGCTGAAGTTAGGAAGTATTTATTGACTGTTTTCCAGGGTTATCATTACAGGGTTTCCTCATTCCAAAGTTTACATTTCTTTCCTTTTTTTTTAGTGAATATGGCTTTTGTTGCAATTTCATGGCAGTGTCAAACAAAAATAAATTAAGCACCATTACAAAATACTAAGAAACCAACCCTTAAAGATGAAGCAATTATTCATATTGTTTCACCATTTGAAATTAATTCTAATTGGCACTGAAAATTTTACTTTCCTGTTCCAAAATTTCACTATTACCAGAACTACTACTGTAGAGGCAAATATACAAAATAAAATGTTGATGCCTTTCATGCTACAATATTAGCTTTATTTTCCAGTGGAAAATTACAAGTTTGCAACATAGTAAAAAGAAAATATTTGTTTAGTTTTTACACTTTTTTCACTCCTGTTCTAAACCTTCTCTTTAAAATGCATGTTCTATAAGAGAAAGAAATTAAAAACTACTGAAATAAAACTGGCTAACATCATCCAAGGTTCAAAGACAAACTACTTTAAAATTCTGCTGAATGGTACCTAGTGAAGTGCTGCAAATAAACAATTTACAGGATAGAAGCCCAGAACACTACTGAAAGCTTAGCTAAAATTCTGCTGGAATTAATAGTTTGTGGACTGTGTATCTATTTTCAAATGTAGTCATCCTGGGAAAAGTCATGTAAAATCTATGCACAAGAATATTTTCACTAGTGAAAACAGTGTTAAAATTTAAGAGAAGATGCAAATGTTTCTGTTACCCAGTTTCATCTAATCCTCCTCTGCCACCCCCAGGCTGTACTGCCACTGAACAGCTCAGTTCTCAAAGCTGTCCTCACCAAGGGATTTCCCTGTCCCAACAGTCTGAAAGTGTTTATGGGATTGAGCATCAGGAGTTCTGAATTTTTGTTTTGGTTCTCCCATTGCTGTTCCATGACCAGCCAGGTTAAATCACTTCCCTTCTCATTTCTGGGATGGAAAGGCACTGCTGACCTCCTTTTTCCTTGCCAGGGCACTGAAGGTGAATTATGTGAAATCCACAGCATTCATGTGTGATGGGTATACAAGAACCAAACCAACAATGCCAACACACATTCTCTGAGAAGGGGTTGCACATACCTCAGTGCTGAGACATGTCCTGCCTTTGCCACAGTGAGGTGAAAGACGTGAAGGAGAGGCCACCCCTACAATTATTTCTCACCAAGGCACTGCATAATTTCTCACCAAGGAATGCAGCACCACAGCTCCAGATCAGGACTGGTTTCCCTCTCAGCCTTATGTATGGCGAACATCCACCTGCTATACCTTTCTATTCCTCATCTGTGCTGCAAAAGCATTATAAAATGGAGATAGTCAGGGCTCAGGATCAAGGCCAGAGTCTCCATTCCTAGGGATTTAGGACTTAAAATTAAGTAAAACGTAAGACAGAGTACTGGTTATAATGAAGAAATGATAATACTAATCAGAAGTGACTACTAGTTCTTCCCAGAGAAAAGGAGCTGTTTTCTGAAGTGTGTACTTGTAGGAATGAAACACATGCCAGAAAAATCTCTCAATCCTGCTGGTAAAACATCATGTTCCTTTGATGAAGCACACATCCAAACTACTAAGCATGACTGTTTTAAGGATTTCTTAACAAACACGTTGTTCTGCACAATGACTGCTGCCAGGTTAAGAGCTCCCAGACTTTTCAGTCCTTTTCACAGCCAGACCCCCACCAAGATCACAGCCATAGAGTTCTACCCGAAGGGCAATCCCACGGTACCATGTTTTTGGAACAATGCGGATGAACCTGGACAGGATTGGTGGGTTTAAAAAATTCTTGACGTGCCAGTTGCTGTTTGCATTACCAAAGAAAACCTGCAAATACACAAAGACAACTAGTTAAATGGTGACACTTGAAAAAAACTGTACATTTTCTCTTTACAACAGTTCCAAGCTGTTGCATTAATCACAGCCAGGGTAGATGGACTGCCTCATTTCTGGTTTTAAACAAGACTTACAAGAAGTCTCTTCCTAACGTGCTGAGTTTAAAGTATTCAGGCCATGCTACAGCCACCAATAGCTGAGTCTGAATGGATTAAACAGCCTCTGTTACCATCCACACCAGAAAATTTGCCATTTTAATTTCTAATGGACCAAATCCCCCAACTTTCCTTATTTTACTGCTGTTAATAGCCCTTGTGGGTTAGGTTAGTGAAAGATAATATGGGAAAAAATACAAAATACTGTGTCTGCTCTGTGGGTACCTGAAGTTCCCCAGCTCTGCTATATAATTTCACTTAAAAAATCAGGGCAGAAATAAAAAAAAAAAAAACCCACTAAAAGAGGCCCTGGGGAATCCATTGTTCACTTAAATTAAATGTCCTTATGCATTCAAACTAAATGTCCACATTTACAACCAGAGTCAGCTCCTTTTATCACATTGTTGGCTGCATTCTCTGCAGATACAGCATTCATTCCTTTTATTATGATTAATCATGATGACTAAAATCAGATGGATACTGTGACATTGTCTGTAGTAGTAGTAGTAGTTCCCTGGCACTTTTCAGTCCAGTGAGAATATCAATTTGGCTGGGCATTCTGCCTTTGAGCCTTGACTGTGTCTAGCACCTAAAACCAAACAACAATTAAATTGCCTGGGTTGACTGTGATACCTTTGGTACTGAGCTTGAACCCTCTGTGTAGGTTTTCCACTCAGAGCCTTCATTGCTGTACAGAAGAACATAGGTCTTCACAAAGCTTTCAGCTGACATGGATGTGACCCCCTGTGTAGCAATGGCAGTGATCTTCTTAACTGTGAGGAGATCAACTTGCAGCCACTGCTGGCTGTTGTTCAACTACAATTGATGCAAAAGTTTGTGTATTAGCAAACATGTCTACTTCTGTATTTACTTAAGTGAAAAATCTTGTTTACATGTAAAAATGTATCAAAATTCAACAAAACTATCAAAGTCCAGAAGTGTAAAGCTGAGGCAAATCACAAGTATTCTTAGTGACCTAGATAATAATTAACTTCATCACTGGAGGTAGTGTATTTAGAGTCCTAAGATTTACACTTTAATTTCCAATACATAATCAAGTATACCAGAGATTTACCTCCACTATTAAAACATAACACTAATACCAAATGCTTATACAAAAGAGCAGCTTCCAGCAAGTCTCAAGGTGCTTAGTGAAGAAATGAAGTTCCATTTCAAAGACACAGAAGTTCACCCACCCCCAGATCCACAAGGCTGCATTGCCTATAAGCCAACCCAGAATGGGTTTCTTTAACCTCTTTGAGACAAATATTCAAGTTGCATTCATCTCTTGAAATTAAACTATTCCCACAGGGAAGTTGTGCTGACTGTGGCCCAGAGGAGACCATCCATCTTCTCAAAGTATTTCACTGCTGTTGCCATAGGCTCAACAAGTTTTCTACTGAAGAGCTGAGTGGTGCTCTTCCCAAAGGATGGTTGTGAAGTGACACTATCACCCTCAGCACTGGACACAGCATGACCAAACATCCAGCACGAATTTATTAACCAGCTGTCCCCGCTGCCTTCCATGTTTATGTCTTGTTACTGAGACAGAGATTTGAGATTCTGGTTGATCCTACATACAGTAAATAGCATTTTAGAAACCATTTAGTAAATACTGAATACTGCGTCTGTTAACCTTTAGCATCTTTTTGAAAGAACCAAAACCAACTGGGCCCCTCGATGATAGCAAAAAGGACTAACCTAAACAACCCAGGATAACAAGGCCGAGAATGTAGATAGAGAGAAGAACATGAACCCTTAACCAACATAAACTGAATGTCTCCTTGGGAAACTGCCAAAGAAGACCAGAAGTGCAAAAGAAAAGATAAAGGTAAAGGGTTCATGAAGAAGACTCCCATCTACTTCATCCTTTAGAGACCCCCAGAGACCACCACAATGGACTGAGCATGCCCAGAAGAGCGTGGAATTAATTAACATATGAGGCGAGGATGGGTGGGATCAAGGAATGAATATGTATGAAACATACTATGCATATGTATAACCTCAGAGAATAATAAGGAGAAAATTCCTGGTGGGTATGCTTGCCTTTGGTGAAATTATTCCCCACGCATCTCGACGTCGAATAAATACATACCGCTCTAACAACTATTATTAGTTGTGGAGTTCTTTCTGCCCACGTTTCAGTTACCTTGGCTCGCCAGGCATTCATCTTTCCATTCTGATTGAGACGAGCAAGTGAAGCGTCCCATGTGTTAAACCAGGATGTCTTAGCAGATGAGGCTGTTATCTGGGTGTTCTTGATCTCTCCACTTTCCATTCCAAGTGGCAAAGAGCAACCTGTTGGGAGCAACACCATGTAATCTCCAGTACACCCAAGTAGCCACAGAGCAACAATGTTGGAATGGAGAACACCCACAGTTTTAGCTTCATTTAAAGTATTAAGTAAAATACTTAGTATTAAAATATTAGGTAAAAAATTTAGGTCAGACTGAAAGTACCAGCACTTAACCAATTCTTACCATCTACTTCACAGCCCAGAATCTCCATGCGAAGAGTAGGCCTGCTGTAGAACTCAATGGGGTAGAGTCTGATGTACCTAGCAATAATAGGGGGATCAATGATGTTCTCCTTTATCTCATATGCATTGGAATTACCTTCAAAAATCTGTTCAAAAGAAAAAAAAAAAAACAAAACAAAAACCCACACATACTTAATTTAATGTAAACACAAGCTTGGATGCTGAAAGCCTGCTCTGTTACTGTTGGGGATTGGACATTGTTTTCTTTGTGTTAGTGGAATTTTTTTTTCCATTACGTTGCTAGGAAACTAATTGCTGGGTACTTAACCAAAACAAAGAGGCGGTGAGCAGGAGTTTTGGAGCTGATATTTTCTGATAATGGGCCATTAAGGCTCACCAATGACATGAGACATTACATCATCCCATTGTGAAATGTTCCACCCAGTGAGGGGGGGGACCCAAGCATTCCTACCTAGATAAAAAGGGGAGACATAGGAACAGCAGGACATCCGGTCTTCCACTGGATTCCTGGAGGAAGACTGGACCCATCTCGCCACCACTACACTTTCTACAGGACTATCTCTACTCCACAGAACTGCATCTGTTACTCCAGGAGGATTAATCTGGACTGCTTCTAACACCCTGACCAACAGGGTGTCAGGTCACATCCCTGACTCTGTCAGGGTTTTCTAGGGTTGTTTGTTTTATTTGCATGGGTTTTTTTCCTGTACTATTACATTTGTATTTTTAATATTCCTATTAAAGGACTGTTATTCCTATTCCCAAAATTTGGGAAAGCCCCTAATTGCAAAATTATAATAATTTGAGGGGAGGGGTTTGCATTCTCTATTTAAAGGGAACTTCCAGCCTTTTGCTGGCAGATACCTGTCTTTTCAAAACCAGGGCAGTTAAAAATGTAGTCCTTTTTATGCCCTTAGCCCCATCCACAGTGACAGCACACCCTTATGCTGCAGGGCCACTTGAAATACTTCATGGTCCCATCTTAGAATATTTAGAAGTGTCTGAAGGCCTCAGTTTAAATAAGCAATTTTTTATTTAAGTCTGTAAGAATACATGAGCAAAGGGGCAAAAGGAAAAGTAAAATACAATAAGCTTTCAATCTGGGAGCTGTACCACAGAAACCTCAGTGTAAATTGAAGGGAGCTCTAATAGGTAGGGCTGGAGCAGCTGGGCATAAGATGAACCTGTTTCAGTGTACAACCACACTCACCACACAGGCCTGCAGGCAAATCAGACAGGTCAACATTCAGCTGCTGGGACAGATCAAAGGAAGGGATGAGGAGCAGAATCTAATCCCAAAGGAGGTAAGGGCCTGATTTTTAGTTCAGCTTCCCGCTTCCTTCAAAAAAGCTGCCATGGGCTTAGGAAATAATAGCAGGGAGATACGCCTGTGAGAAAGCCAGGCTCCACATAGTCAAGGTCACAAGGCTAATCCAAATCCCTGTCCAGGTAGCTCCTCACTTTAGAATTAGTCTTCTAATCTGAATTTCATTAGTTTGGTAAATGCCCTTTGGGGCTTCAAGTTGTACCTATTAAGGCTCTAAAGGCCATAATTTCTTCCACTCTTTCTTAACATTAAACAAGACTCACTGTATCTCTCAGTGATGCTGCCTAGGTTGTTGCAACCCCCATGGCACAGACAGACCTTTCCTGTTGGTGAGCTGTCTCCTTTGAAGGTGTTCCACGTCCATTTGTCTTTGCTGTAAACAAGAAAATACTTCTGGATGTACAAGGACTTAAAAAACTGCTTGGCTCCTTGTGTTTGTATCCCAGTGAGCAAAACTTGTCTTCGAAAATCCACCTAGAAACAGCAAAGAGTTTATAGAGTCAATAATGCATAGCAAAATGCATATAATTCTTTGGCCTTTACACAGTAGCCTGTGTAAAGCCTTTGAGCCCTGCATTTTAACATGCACAACATTAACATTCTCTAAAGGAATAATAGATACCAGAGTCCAAATTAATGCTCTCATTTCATTTGTGTATTATCTGCATGTGCATTTAATTTCAGAAGCCATTTTTCAGGGTTCAGCACTGCACCACAAAAGTATCTGTGTGTCTGTGGTAGGCACCCCACCCCATTTTACAGATAGGTCAAGGGAGCACAGAGAAATTAAAGGTTCACACTTTAGAAGCCACTCTAATTTTGGATACCTAGGCAAAGAAAGGCAAATGACATTCTGAAGTGCTGAAAAGGCACCATTCCTGCTGATGTCAAATCTAAGTACTTAGCACATAAAAACAAATCCGGAAGGTGTGACTATCACAAGTGAAATTCATTCTTTGAGACATGCTCTCCAGGCCTCTGCATGCTTCACTGCAGCAACCTCAGCTTCTCACTACCACAGCCCCCT
>WEIU01023072.1:0-25402 GCA_013389925.1 Aegithalos caudatus | reverse complement strand
TGTTATTACTCCTTCAGTGTGTGCCCATAGATGTTCTTACATATTCGTCACCCCTGTGGTTAACAACACTTTTCAGTTTATGACTCAAACACCGTGTGAGTGAACACATTTAGAAGATAATTAAGTCCTAGACAGAAGTATTGCTTCATTTCTTTCTAGATTGGAATGTTTTGATTTTGTTTCTTAAGTGTTTTCTTGCAAAGTATCTTTTCATATGTGAAAACATATTCTCAAAGTTGTATTCAAGATAAAATCCTTGCTTAGTTCTTCTCAAATTTTAACAGTTATTAATTTTTAAGGCACCCGTCTCTGTAGTATATGAATGTTTGGTAGAACGGTGCCCTAAAATGCACTGCTTCAGAGCAAAAGGTTGTAACAGTGGTTTTCCAGGAGCTAATTTTTTGCCCAAATCATTTGTTTCCCAGTCCAGCTAACAGTGTTTGCTTTTCTGTGCATAAAAAGTGCAGGCACACAGAATATTCATTGAGCAGAAGCCTAATTTTAGGCTGCTGGAACATGCAGACTTGCCTTTGCTGGCTAAACCAAGAAGGGAGCTTGGAGAGCAAGGGGTTAAAAATGGTTGTAGTCCCAAGCTGCCTTACTCAGACACATCCCTAACATGGCATGTCAGAAGAGGAAGATGACACCTGGAGTGAGGGATCCACGTGCAGTTTCAAACACAGTTTAAGTCAGTGCTAAGTTGCACTGCAAGGGCACCATAATTTGTGTTGTTTTGTGAAGTCAGGAAATGAGGAAACCAAAACAGCTGCAGAACTTGCTTTCTTTAATAATTAAGCATTGGATGTTCAAGTGTGTTGATTGTCCAACTGGTAGTTTCCCTGATGGAAGCAGAGTGAGTTATACCCAGTATTACCTTTTTGATTTCCTCACAGAAATCCACCTGTGTTACTTTCTGGAAGTTTTTTCAGAAGGCAGTTTTGTGATTAGGAACTGACTACTGATATAATAGGTTGTAATAGCTTAAAATGGCAGGATCAATGCATTAAGATTTCCTGCTTTCTATTATTTTATTATTACCATGTTTTGCTAAATGTTATGTGACAAAACTTTTTTGTCTTAGCAATTTATTGCTATTCCACCTTAATGAGATACTCTCAGACAATTTACTTGCTGCTGGATATCATGCATTCCTTTCCAAATAAAACAGAAACTTCAATCGACTCCTTTCCAACAGCCTTTGCTATCCCTTGGGGTCTTGTTAAGCTGATTCAAGGATTTTGGCTCCTAGATCACAATGATTATGAAGTAAGTATAAGACAGTTGAGAGCTGTAATCAATTAAAATAGTTTTAAAAATTGGTACTTGGGTTTAAGGAGCTGTTGGAGCATAAGAAGCTTTTTTATACCACTGCTCTGACATTTTCAGCACTAAGTTATGATTTGAAATTTTGCCTTAACTGTTTGACAGGAATTTGATTAAAACAAAGGAGTAATCAACTTTAAAAATGGTTAATTATTGAATTTTCAAAGCTGTCTGTGGTTAAGTTTTCAGCAGGCTGGTTGGGCACTGTTTCTAAAAGAGTGCTTTGGGTACTTAAAGCATGGAAACCGTGGTGGTAGCAGGAAGATTTGAGACAGAAGACTGCAGAAGTGACTTTTTAACCTGTTCTTTCTAATGCTTTAGGTTGTTCTTTGCCTGTCACCATACTAATAGAAACAGTTTGTTTCTCAAGTAACTTTTAGTAATGTATTTATAAAAAGGAATGTTTGTCCACAGAGTTTTGTTAACTTAGAAAAATCTGAATTGCTCCTCATGCATAAGACATTTACTTTGTTCTGGGTGGCTGATTTTTTTTTTCCTGCATATACTGAAGAATTTTTACTGGTATGTCCTGGATCAGGTATTTTGTTAGTTAAACATCTAAGTTTGTCTAGCCCACGTCCAGCCTTGCTGCAGAGTTCTGTCTGTGTTTGTTGCACGGCTGTGTGTATCTGTGCTAACTGAGCTGCTGTCAACTTGTCCAGAATTCCCTGGCCCTGCTCTTCCATCCAGCCACAATCAAGACTGTGCCATGGCAGCACATGAGGATCATTCAGTCCCTCATGTGTCAGGGAGAGCACAGGAGAGCCCTCAGGTACATGCAAATGATGAAGCCGTGCATGTCCAGCAGCAGCGAAGTGCGGCTGCTCCTCACCGTCTTGTTGTCCAACAGGTGAGGAGATCTCCCACTGTTCTGGCATTCAGATATTGGGAAATGTGGAGAAGGGATGCTCCAAACGGGGCTCACCTCCATTTCCTGTGATCTTTGAATGAATACCCTCAGTGTGGGGCACCTTTTTGGCTGCGGTGTTGCCATTCCTTTCCCTGTCCAAAACCTTAACTGCAGGTGCATGGTGGAGGCTTGGGGTCTGTTGCAGCAGCACAGCACAAAGCTGAACATAGAAGAGCTGCTCAAGCACATGTATGAGATCTGTCAGGAGATGGGGCTCATGGAGGACTTGCTGAAGCTGCCCTTCACAGACACAGAAAAAGTGAGTTTGGAGAAGAAACACAACCACCTTCATTGTCTCTCTGGCAAGAGAAGAGGCAGAGTCGTAATGGGTGTTGGAAATGTGTTATTTCTCACAGGAGTGTTTGGAGAAGTTTTTACAGACCAAGTCTGGTGTTCAGAACCACGAATTCCTCTTAGTCCACCATTTGCAGCGTGCCAACTACATCCCAGCACTCCAGCTGAACCAGTCCATGAAGGCCAGTCTTACGGTAAGGGTAGATGTCCTGCTGTGCAAAATGATCAATTGAATGTTCCAGACCACGGTTGAATCCACTTAGAATTTTCATCTGAGGACTAAATATGTATCTTGTCTTTTCATTGAGATCCTCAGATCCCTCTGTTATGTATGGGTTAGGTTATGGAAGTTGTTTGTGTTTCTGTGGTTGGTGTTACTTTTTTCTGTGGAGTGAAGAGTATGTTGTATGTCATGTCTTGTATCTTGCTTTTACCTCAGAGTAGTCTAGGTGTTCCACAGGTAAAATTTGCCTTATGGGTTTTAGTTGTGAGTTTTGGAGTTTTTTGTGTTTTTTAAGTTTTCGTTTTTTTAACTAGTCTTCCTTGCATTTATCTGAAACTACCAGGTGAAGTTGGTGTGTGCTTCTGGGTGGAGCTTGGATCTTGCTGTGGTTCTGTGCAGTGGATTTGTTCTCCTTTTTCTGTAGAGCAAATTTAGGCCTTAGTTAGAAAGAGCAGAGACAGTGCTGTGCAATGAACTTCTGTGCAACTTGTGGTGAATTGTTAACTTCTTGCTTTACACATTTCCTCTGTCAGAACGATCGTGATCCTTGCTTGAGAGAGAGAGCAGTTGCCAGAAATTCTCTCTTAGACCAATATGGCAAGATCCTTCCCACAGTTCAAAGGAAGCTGGCAGTAGAGAGAGCCAAGCCCTACCGTCTGCCTTCATCGGTCTTAAGAGAAGGTAATTTCAGAGAATTGAGGAAACACGATGTGCAGCTGGCCAGCACTTTGGTTACACAAGGCTGATCCTTTCCCTCTTGCTTTTACAGTCCCAAGGCCAAAGCCATTATCAACAGCAACAAGGCAGGCTAATGCAGGAAATGTGCATACAAGAGCAACTTTCATCAGTAAAGTGTTGTCCAAAATTGGAGAAGTATGGTTAGGGAATGAGCAGAAAAAAAATCTCTCACAGTATAACAGGTAAGCAGACTTTTTTATAAAGTCTGAGCTATGTGTTTGGAGAGGGACGTGGAGAGAGAGTGAGTGAGTGGTAGGAGGAGAGAAGGAGAATTCAATTTGAATTGTTAGTTTTTTGGTGGGAAGGTGCACATGAATAAAGCTTTGTTTTGCTTTTTTGCACATATAGTGTATAACACCTAAGAATCAATTCATCATCACAAGTAGTGTTTGGAGAGTTTTTCTGCTATGATTATCCTCTCTATACAAATACATGTATTTACATTATGGCAAATGTGTTTACAGTGTTTAAGACAACTGAAACTCAAACTGTTGTGTCACTAGCATGAAGGTGTTTTTGGACTGACTTTTATAGACTTGTTTGTGTGATCCCATAGTAATCTTTTATCAGTTTCTGCTCAGTTATTTAAAAATAAGCAAAATTACAGGGTGGAGAAGAGGCTTGTAATGTCAGGTGATTGCCCTACATGGGATGTGGTTAAATAAACTTTAATTCTGGTATGGCTGGACTTTAAAGGAAAGAAAATCAGTTGCATTTTTATTTTCCTTCTAGTCCTAGAACTACAGAGCCAGTAGTCAGTACGCATCCTCTCCCAGGTGCAGAGTTGCCTGATGCTTTTCTTGGGACACCAATTACAAAACTTTCTCAAAAGTGTTCAAGGTATAGTAGATCTACAAACTTCATATTTCAAAATGGTGTTGTTTATCATATATATACATGTGCATGTGTGTATGCTTTTTTTGGGTTACCAAGGATTCTGTTGCATTTAGTTTTGTACCTCAAAGAAAAAGTCAATGCCAAAATTAGGTGGACAACTTGAAATGGTCCCTGCATTGAAACGTAGATGAGTTTTCTCCAATGCTGAGAGCTAGGTCACTTGTGCAACTTAAATTGGGGTATTCTTATGTCAGAGAAAGGGATTTAGGAAATTAGGCATGAAGTGTAAAGAAATAATGAAAAAGTGCCCCAAAGTGCCTGTCACTTATTTGTGGGACTGATTAGATCACCCCCAGCAGTGAGGTTGTATTTCTTGTTCACAGAGTGTTTTTGTTCTGCATCATCTGTGATGATCACCATGCTTTTTTCATTTCTTTCTTGATGTTGCTAGTTTAAATTATGTATTTTAACAGGTTGCTGGATTTGGTGGTTCGTCCTGTTCCTTCCCACTCTGTGGCACAGGATGAGAGCCGGCAGTCCCCGTGCAGGGCTTCTACTTCTTGTGTGGCATCCAGCCCCCTGAGATCAAACACACCTCGCTCCAGCTCCCACAAGAAACTGCCAAGAGCATCCGAGTTGAATTTACTGGAAACTCCTCTTGTGGTTAAGGTTTGTATTTTAAAATGTCAGTAGCAGCCAACCAAGTGAAAAACTTCAGAGGTTTGTTTAAAATTATGTCAGCAGAGTATTTAGTAGAAATGCTTCTGGATTGAAATTTTCAGTATGCATGTGGTTATTGTATACACAGCCCTTTTGGTAGCAGTAAGTTGGGAATAGTAAATTTCTAAGCAGGAAACTTTAGTTCCCAGCTGATTGCAGTGGACAGCTTGTCCCATAGCTTTGTGAACTAAATTTATTTTCATTGTATAGAACAATTCCATCATTCCACCTTCTTGTGAAGTACCATCCATACCAATGAACTAGCTTCATCCTCCTCTTTTGAAACCCTTTCAGTACTGTAAAATAATCTGAGATAAGAAGAGCTGAATGCTTCTACACAAAGATGTGTAGGTATTTTTGCAGCAGTGTTACTGCCTCATGTGTGCAGCTGGTTAATCAGTGAAAAAATCTGTGGCTGTTGCTTTGCAGAATTGCTGTCAGATGCAGTGACTGAAAACGGTGTTGTGCAGAGTAAAGTTGAAATTTTGTGCCTTTTAGAAGAGCAGTGTAGGAATTGCAAAAATTAGTGGGATAGGAGATAACCTTGCAGAAATCAAGATCCTTATTTCCTGAAGAAATAATTTTGAAAAATAACTTCTATTTTGTTGGCATTACAAAGACAAACCATGGGAAATATAAAAAGCGTGCATTTTTATCTTTAAAATGTTGGTCTTTTTGGTAGGACAGTGCATAGGCAAAACTTTCTGTTGCTATAAACCCAGTTCATAATCTAAGCTAATTTAATTTTTGTAATTGAAATACAGTCTTCTGTTTTGAAGATTTAACTGGTCTTAATTTGTTTTTATTTCTTTTCCTAGAGAGCTAAAGTTTTGGCCACATCTTCTGGTTTTCCTGGGTTTACTCCTCAGTCTATTCTCAGGTCCAGCCTTCGCACTACACCCCTAGCAACTCCCTCTGCATCCCCAGGACGATCAGTTACTCCTCCTCTGCGAGCAAAGGAACCTAGAATATCCTTCAGGGAAGAGAGCTCACATGCAAAGTGGACTGTTGGGGTAAGCTGGGCTCCAGTTCCTGAGTTTTGTGATGTAATTTAGACTTAATAGTTTGCCAAAAGTCCTTATACTGAGAATCTGCATTGTGAATCAGAATGGCAGAATTTGGTGAAAAAAATGGTTGTGTTATGCTAGACATCTGTAACATCATGTTATTGCCGGATCATATTCATAACAAACATCAGGGATCTTGGGGGGTTTTATTCAGATGTTCTTAGGGCCTCTGGTTGTTCTGAATGTTAGTTCACCTTTCAGCTGTACTTCAGATAGCAGTGTTGCAGGAAAGTAAGAAATCCAGATGTGGAGCCTCTTGTTTGGGTTTGTAAATTTTGCAAATTGAACATCTGGGAAGGTAACAAAAGTCAAAAAGATGCATTGACTTTCAACCTGTCTTTTTGCAATGTTGGGTTAACTTAAATGATGGTAAAAAGAGACTCCTGATGAAGAGAGCTGTGATGTTTTGTTCTCCCAGCCCTCAGGTTCTTGGGTTTGCTTCTTGCCTTGCACCAGGGATAGCATCCATGTAGTTTTCAAATGTCCCTTCTGCTCCAGCAGCTGTGTAGCTGGATTCTGTGGTTCAGCCCATCAGGCAGTTGCCAGCACGATGTACCCAAATCAGGGGCACAAGTTTTGCTCAACTGTAACAAGATGTGCTCTCTCCTGTATGAAATTCTTACTAATAGTGGCACTATGGCTAATTAGTTAATTTGCTTAATCCATGCCACAGGCATAATTGAACACTAGCATCTTTTAGTAGTGCATATGTGTTGAAAGGGCAAGCGTAGAGAAATCTTGAAGTCTTAGGATATTATTAGTCAAAACTTTGTCTTCCTGAAAACACACTAGTAAACCCAGTGAAGAGCCTTGTGATGACATTATGAGCAAGACCGATTTAATCTTAATTCTTCAATCTTGTGGAAACTCAATAAGCAACCTAAAGTGTGATTAATTTTTACACTCAGCCTTAAATCTAAGATAGTGCAAGAATGAGAATAAATTTTTCATAGCCTCACTAAGGGGATGTGTAATTTAGAAATATCAGTATATTTTTGGGTTTTGGTTTTTTGTTGGGTTTTTTTGTTTTGTTNGTTTTTTTTTTTTTTTTTTTTTTTTTTTGTTTTTTTTTTTTTTTTTTTTTTTTTTTTTTTTTTTTTGCTTTGACAAAAAGCAGACTCTTGTTGCTGATCTCAACTTTTTTTTTTTTTTTGGTTTTTAGGTGACAGAAGATGATAAAGGACAATTTAGAGCTTCATCTGAGCATCATCATGGCTTGGTGGAGGATGCTTGGTCTGAAAGTAGAGCAAAACCAACTGTGTTTACTCTGAGCAGTCCTGGGGATGATCGTGCTGAATTGCAGGAGTCTTCAGAAAGCTTACCTGGAGATGATTTGGAGAAGGTGGATGTCAGCAAGGAAAACAGTAACTTCTCTGTCAGATCAGACCAGACTACTTTGGAGTATCATGATGCAAAATCACCTGGTGATTTTGAAGATGATGTCATCTTTATAGCTGCTAAACCAGCTAATTCTTCCACTGAAGAAATTGTTGATGTTGAATTGGAGAATGAGGAAGAAAGTGAAATGGTTGAGGATAAACCTTTCCAGATGAAACAACCAGATCCTTCAGGACGAAGAAAAGAAGCAGGTGTGTTTTGTCCTGTGATAACCTGAGTGTCTGAATTTTTCAAATGTCTTCAAAAGATTGAATTACTGATGAGTGCAGCAGTTAATGATGAGTTTTCACAAGTGCCCTAGGCTTTTAAAATTACCTCTGGTTTAAGTCTTCTTTTAGGTATCCTGGACCTTAGGAATGTATAGTTTCCTTGGCTGACGTTTTTTGTGTGTAGTTGCAGCTGAAAGGCAACAGTATGGGAGTTCTGAAAGGGATACGTGTTTAAAACTTTGTCTCCTGGTTATGTTTTAGGGGTACTTCTATAATTTGCGGCAGTTTTTACATTGTTTGACTGAAGTTATGCATCAGACTTCTTGTTCTACTGGAAAGAAGAACACAGGCCATCTGTGCATTTGAAGTCTTGCTAGCATTATTTTGTAAAGTCCCTGTCCTAGATGAAATGCATAAAGGATCACTTTGAACTCAGAAAGTTTAAAATAAATTATGTTGACTGCAACAGGGAGGTCATCCATCTCTTCATTTTTGTAGGATTTGTGGAAGAAGCAAATGCTGAATGTCATACCCTTCCTGAGCACAAGTTGGTGTTTAAAGCTGCTGAGGCTGCAACTTCTGGGGCTGGAAACGAAGGGTGAGCTGATGAAGTAGATACATCTTTGGGTTCACACAACAAAGCTGCTGGCTTTTCTGTGTTTGAAAACTGATGTTGACCTGGGATTAATGCTTTCCCATGTTCTTGTATGTAAGGGTCTGTCTCTCCCATTCTGTCTGAGCAAAAGTAATCTGGTGTGAATGCAACGCACATTTACTAGCTGTCAATTTGAGCCTTTTTTCTCAAACCATTGCAGACCCTAAAGTATGATGATAAAGACTTCATTCAGCAGTCCCATAAAGACCTTTTGGGAGTTACTAAGCAGTTACTGTGAACATAAGCCCTGTTTTTTTCTGGAAATTGTGTAGTTAAAAATGAATCCTGAGATTCCTGTAACTTCAGTGGGTTTGTTTTGGAGTTTGAATGCTTTCTGACAGTGTTTTTTTACACTTAATTTCTGTTTTTTGTGTGTGCTCAACTAGCATCTATTTGTTTTTGGAAAGGGAAGCTGTTTTCTCAGCTGGTACTTTAAAAGCCACAACTGCTGAGTGATACAGAATATCAGCAATGAGAGAACCCTTAATTTCAAGTGGTGACTTTCACCTGTACAGAATTCTGTTTAGTTGGTTCTGAACCTCTGTTATTGTAGTTGTCCTCTTTCTAGAGAATACAAATAATACGTTATTCTGTAATACACCTCTGTTACGTTATTATCTAGTATTGGATAGCTGGAAAGAATATTAAATACTTAATTGCATAAAATGAGTTACAAAATGAATTACAAATTGAGTCACAAATTGAATATGTTGATGGAGGAATTTCTAATTTTTCTTGTATTTTTAGTGGTTTGAAACTTGAAGATTTTGCAGTGAGAAAGTAACTTGTAAATTTCTTAAAGGTTTGTTTTCAAGCTTTATGATGACTTTCTCTCCTTCTTTTCATGAAGTGAAACAACCTACCAGAAGTCTGAAATGACCTCTTCATCAGAGGAAAAAGCCATACTGATTGCAACAGATCCACAGCTGGCTGAATCCCCGGATGCAGACAGTGAATGTATGTTGGAAATGTTCTGTGCTGTTAGGGTAGCAGAGCTCCTCAAGTGAAATGTGTAGTTTGCCATGCCACTGTAGGTGTCTCAGATGGAAACAGGAGTAGCATGTTACTGCTAACTTTCATTAAACTAGAGAGAACACCCTCCTTAAAGAAAGTCCTTGTAGAAAGTGCATAGTGAATCTTTTCATTCTTGATCAAAATATTGAGATGCTGGTAGAACTTAAAGTATTATAAGGAGAGATCAGTATTTGTTTTAATGTTGTACATCACTACCAATTTGTATGCCATGGGATCTGCTGCTTGATTTACTATTTCAAAAGATGATGCATCCTCAGTATTCAGACTGAAGCAACTATGTACCAGTGTGCCTTTCCAGCCACATTTTCCTCTTTTTTTTTCCTCTATGGACTTGACAGCTGATTTTCTCCTCCTCCTTTCTTGCTGTGGGGCTGCATCCTTTACCCGATCTGTAGTTGTCACAATTTGAGCCCAGTCACAACTAAGCCCCACGCAGCCACTCACTCGTTTCCCCTGGGTGAATCAGGGAGAGAATTGCAGAGCTAAAGGTGAGAAAACTCATGGGTGGAGATAAAGACACCTTAGGAGGGAAAGCAAAAGTCTTGCATGCAAGTCAGGCAAAACAAGGAATTCATTCACCACTTCCCTCCCGTTGTCAGGCAGGTGTTCAGCCATCTCCAGGAATGCAGGAAGATGGGTCATGGGAAATCAAACACCGTAACTTTGTATGTCTCCTGCTTCTTCCTTCTTTCACCTGCTTTTTATGCTGAACATGATGCCATAGTTTATGGGATGTCAGCTGACCTGGCTGTGTCCCCTCCCATCTCCTTGTGCACCCCCAGCCCACTCAAGGCTGGCGTGGTGTGAGAAGCAGGAAAGGCCTTGGCTCTGTGTAGGTGCTGCTCAGCAGTAACTAAAACATCCCTGTTACCAACACTGCTTTTGGTACAAATCCAGAATAGAGCAGTACCAGCTACTATGAAGAAAATTAATTATCCCAGCCAAAACCAGCACAATATTTCTAGTTTTTGAAGAAAGCCCAATATATGTGGTAGGATGGAGAACCATATTGTTGGCTCGTGCTACCTTTGTTACTTCTTTTCGCTTAAAATTATGTCATTTATATAAAGGCTAAGGTGTAAAATTACATAAATCTCTTCTAGCTGTGATAAGTATCCATGACAGTGAAGACATGGTCATTACTCTGTCTGAAAATCGCCTTGAGGGCAAGTGTGTGGATTTCCCTGAAGAATGTAACCCTGAAGCAGCTGAAGTTGAAGAAGTCTCTGTTTCTAACAATCCTCCAAAAATGGAGGAAATTGATGTAAGTAAACTATTTCCCATTTTCTACAAAATGTGAACAGTTTGCAAATTGAGGACAGACCTGTTCTAGTGACAATTAGGAGCGACTCAAAAATGTGTCTGTTTCTTGAGCTGTTTAACACAAGTTTAAAACCTCAGTGTTGTAAGGGCAAATATGTTTTTCTCTTCTGCATTTTCTGTTCCTATAAAATGAATGGAACCTATCAAGAATTAGGCCTTAGAGAGCAAACAAAACCAAAATAAAAACCTAAACTAATTTTTAAAACAGCTAGGCATTAGTTTGATTTACTTGAATTCATTTTACTTAAAAAATAGTTTTAATGTTAGACAATAAGAAAGTTACAGGAGTGCAGCTTCTTTGTACTGGTAACCATTGCAAACAAAAAGATGTGGGAACCAAACTCATTCTGTTTAGGTGCTTAGATCATCCTTCAGTGTTTGTTGCTTCTTAACACAAACAGAATTCCCAGTAATGAGCTCAGTTTGATGTCCAGATATTTCTTCAAGAGATGGTGGTATTTAGAAAGCATGTGTTATCTCATGCAATCCAAGTGCCTCCTCAAAGTGCAGTGCTGAGTTGTTGGATGTGATACCTGGGCAGTTTAAGTGCTGCAGTCAGAACTGTCATGAGTGAAGCTTTAAGCACTGGGAACCCAATTGTATTTTAGCCTGTTGGAGGCAGAGTGGGTCACTCTGGCTGTGGAGCAGTGCAGAGGGCACTGCAATGTGATGGTCACTGCTGGTTGTGTACACACCTGGTGTTGGAAAACTGCTCCTGGTTGTGGGTGGTGGCATGTGGTCAGTTCTGAACAGAAATATCAGAAACAGCATGTGAATTGCACACAGGGACTGCTCTGGTCCCTCAAATACACAAGCTCTCAGCTGTAGTACAGAAGCACACTGTTTCGCAGTCGGGGTGATCTTAAGGGAACTGTCCTCAGTTTCATCTAGCTCAGTATGAAATTAGTCTGTTTGCTACTGAGAAAAGGATTAACAGGCATTTTCTTAACTTTAGGTTATAGAAGATACCTCAGAACCAGCACCTGAAACATCACCATATAATGAGTTAGATCCATCAAGCGATCTTCATTATAGCTACGAAAATATAGAGCAACAGTTTGCATGTGATTTGCCTGATAATAAAGAGAGTGAATGTGATGCAGCTGAGGGAGATGGAGACCTTTTTCTATCTCAGAGTAATTTTACCTTAGTTTTGGAAGGAGAAGAAGGGGAAGCAGAGATGGGAGACCCTACATCAGTAGATGCTTCTAAACCAGATGACACAAGAGCAGAAGAAAAGCCTGTGACCGATTTAGGAAATACTGAAAGCCGGGAACATGTTACAAACTCGGTGTCCACTGTAACCGGTGATCAGGAATCTCAAAATATCGCAGAGTCGCTCCCATATGTGCCTGAACCTATTAAGGTTGCCATTGCCGAGAACTTACTGGATGTAATCAAAGACACGAGAAGTAAAGAATTTACATCTGAAGTTGTAGAACAATCTATTCATGAAACCATAGGTAAAAAGGTAACTAGATTCCAGAAGGCAAAAGCTCCCTTAACACCTGTGCTAGAAGCAGTGGGAGAGGAAACCAGCAGATATCATTACGGCATTGCTCCAAGAACACGGGCAAGGGGACAGCTGAGTAAGAGCCCAGGTGTTCTGTCAGCAGGCACTCAGCAGCTGCTGAAGACAGACAGCCCGGCGCTGCTGGGACTGTCTCCTCAGAGGAGAAGCACCAGGCGAACAAAAGAAGCACCTGAGACTCCCAGACTCCAGACAGAGGAAAACGCTCAAGAGCAGCAATTACCTGTGACGCCTGTTACTCCTAGGAGAGGTAGGAAACCTAAACTGTCTAATTTAGAAAAAAGGGAAAGCAGCCATTCTGATGGACAAACCTCGTCTGACAGCACACAGCCTGTTACTCCTAGGAGAGGATTAAGGAGAGCAAAGCAAGCTGCGTCTGAACTCCAAGAAGAGGCTAATGAGGAAACGCCTCTTGCTGAAGGCACCGTTGTTGCTTCTTTTGCTTCCAAAAGGACTAAAGGAGGAAAAAGTTCAGCTGGAAGTCCAGAAGCTGGGAAGACTGATGCTGATCATAAAGTAAAAACAGCAGTCAGTCCCAGCAGAAGTGCAAGAAAATCGAAAAGCTTTAATTTACAGCTTACTGAAGATACTGTCACAGATCAACAGGTGCAGCTTAGTGACCAGCTCCTTTCACCTGTGCCCAAAAAAAGAGGCAGAAGAAGAAAGATTAGTTCATTAGAAACTTCCGAAAATTCTGATCTTGATGTGTCTAAATCATTGCTTCCTCAAACAGAATTTAAACTTCCCGTCACACCTAGAAGAAGTGCTAGGAAGGCGGCACAGAACGCCTTAGCAGACCCAGAGTCTACCTCTTCTCAGGAAGATACACATTCAGGTGTGAAAGTAGAAGTCCTTGATACTCCTAAGAGAAGAACTAGAAAACTGCCACACGAGAATCCAGAAAAAGTGGATATTCCTGAGCAAACTCCTGCAGAGCCAAGCGAGGAGCCAGCCACACCCAGGACTACGGTGAGGACAGGGCGTCGGGGCAGGAAGAGGAAATCGATGTCTGAGGAGACCTCCCAAGGACCTGGTGGCAGTCCTTTGCTGCTTGAAGACATAAACCCCTCAGGACGTGATCAACCATCAAGAGCTCTGACAGATCGTGTTACAAGAACCAGATCCCGCAGTGCCATCCATCAGAAACTGTCTGTTGAGGAAAATGAGGCTTTCCTTTTCTCTCCTCCTCTCACAAAGCTGACAAAGAAATTTGAAGGTAAGGTGCACTGTGTTTATATGGAAAACAGGGCATATCCTCTTCTTTAAACCACAGAAAACAAACTGTGCACGTGGCTTTAAGTATTGTAAAGAACATAAGAAAAAATTTGCCAGAGGCAGTTCGTCTTTTGCCTGAAGTCTGTGTGACTGCCTGCTTAGTTCTGGTAGAAACAGACTATGAAGCTGATCTAATATGTGAAATTAAATTTAAGCTATATTTTTGTAAGGAGCTTAATTTCTGTCAGATTTTGAAAACCAGAGATTATTTGTGAATATGTGATCGCCATCCCTTCCCCCCAACAGAGAAATAAAACGTGTACTTACAAATTCCGTTCAGTTTCCAAGTTGAGATGAGCTTCATCTTGCAACAAACTGTACAGCTATTTAATTATGTGATTCTTTTTCATTAGTGTATACTTGGTCAGTGAAATTAGTGTGCACAGAAGTCTTCTAATTAGTGTACATGATACATTTTTTTGAGCTGTGTAAGGTCTGTTGATGCCTCTGGAGTGTAGTATCTTGGATTATGTAGGTGCAGGTAAAGTCACTACATGGCTTAGTTGTGTTTCACTGTTCTTGGTAACAGAATGAATCCCAAGAGGTGATTACTAGCGGAAAAATGCCTTTGCATGGAATGTTTATAAAGCTGATTGGGCCTTTATTTTTGGAAGCTATTGTGCTCTTATTTGTCAGCTGTAATTCAAGAATACTTTCCCTTATGTATAATGTATGTGCATGCTAATAATGTGTTGTCATTTTAGCAGGAAAAACAGACCATCCTGTGGAGTTTAAGGATTTAGACCCGGATTTGTCTTCTCAATTTGTCTTTTCACCCCCTCTTTTGAGGTCAAGGAGGAAAAATGTAGCTAGCATTTCCCGAATTGTGAAAGAAGCAGTAAGTAAAAATTGCAGTTGTCCCATGTTCTTGATGTTAATTCCATACCATTTTTGAGGTAGGGCTTTGCAATGCTTTGCCTTTTTCATTGGAAACATATATAAAAAGAACTTTAAAGGAATCAGCTAAAAATTTTACTGTTTTTCTTCATGAAAACTAGCTACAAAATCAGTTTTAAATCTATGTAAATCAAGAATTGATCAATATTGTTTTGCCTTTAACAAAAGGCACAGTAGCTCTCTTTAAGCTTACTTGTTATGTTATCTGTTAATTTCAGAATTTTAACTTTCGGGATGGTAAAATAGTTTGATGTGGAAGGTTTGTTTTTGCAAACAAAGGGTACTTTTGGAAATAACTTTGGCTTGATTTCTTAATAAAAAACCTATTATTATTATTCCATAGAAGTCCATAGAACTTGTTCATGAGTAACATTTTTGTTGTCTTAACCATAGACGCTTCCAGCTAAAGAGGAGGAGGATACCAAATCCATAGAGTCCGGGGAAAAGCAAAAATTGAAGAGAGGTAGAACTCCAAAATCAAAAATGAAGAAAGCAAGCAAGTATGAAATAAGTTTTGAACAGTTATTTGCATTTCTTAATGTGATAGTGATTCAGCTGTTAAGTGCCTAACTACTTCTTCCTCTCTTGGTTGTGCAGGTCTTCTCTCACTCTATCAGCACGTCCAGCTTGCTGGTCTAATAGGCACCTTTTCCCCATTTAAGGGTTTGATTTGCTAATGGCAATGGAAAAGGGAGGGAATAGAAATGGGCAGGTGGATGCTAATTGCAGTGGTGACACTGCAATGCTTTTACACTGTCTTATTCCACCTTATGAAACCACACTCTTCCAGTTTAGTTTCTCATACCAGGTAGTTTCTCATACCAGGCCAGACAACGAGTAAAGGGAATGAAAGCAAAATGAACCTTATTTTTGCACCTTTTCTGCCTTGATTCTATCTACAAAGAAGCCCATGCATTGTTTTTGGAATTGATTTTGGAATTCCATGTCATTTCTGTCCTCGATTAAAAATTGTAATGAAAAATTGATTTGATACCCATCTTCCTTTTCAGAACCACAACAGAAAGTTCTTGGTCACCTCCACCAGTTGAAATAAAATTCATCTCTCCTTTTGGAACTCCAGTGGATGGAACAAAAACCAAACAGAAAGAAACGACAGAAGCAGCAGGGAAGACCCTAAGAAAGAACAAAAAGAGACTGTCTAATTTTCCAAAGCCAGTTGTGCGCCGGAAGATGCTGTAACTGTTTTTTTTAAGTTTATAATGTACACCACTGTTTGTAAAGTCATCAAAATTGTGTGAATTAGTACTAAGACAAAAAATCATCTAATTTGGAAGAGATAATTTATATAAATTATTGTAAAATTTCATTAAAAATGGTCTTCAGTAAGTAACTCCATATGGAGTGTGATTTCCTCAGTCAATGCAGTTTTCTATTTTATATTAAGACTTCATACATTTATATAATATGTAAATACAGCTTATTTTAGGAATGTGAAATAAAAATGTATACTTCACAATGTGCTTACTGTCTGATAGCTTTTTGAGGGAATATTGGGTTGAATGACCTGTATTGCTCAGAACTTTTTATGTTGGTTTGTGGGAGTTACAGACTCTCAAAGATGATTCCAAAAGCTTTTAAAAAGTTTGTTTAGAATTCCTACAACAAGTAAACGTTTTAAACATACTAGTTTTAATTTTAAAATTATGTTTGACCTTCTGGCACAAATAATTGGACTTACAATACAAACTGGTAATTTACATTCACGGTTACGTTGTACTGTATTGAAGTCAGAATGTAAACAATTGTGTTTTAATCTGTGCAATATTTTGTTTTTGTATTTGTCTTAAAATTTGGGAAAGCTGCTCTTTAGTTCATAAAACCAGATCACACCTCTATGTGTCATTATTTCTTAAAATTTGTTGTCAGCAAGAAGTTAACTGTACAGATGGTGTGATGCTAACAATAGCATATCAGATTTAAATGGATACTACCCAGATACTTTGAAATTTGAGTCAAAATTATTTTCTTAATATGACTGCTATAATTGAAATACTTATTGTCTGTAAACATGTTTTCAGTATTTGAAACCTGCATATCACAGCACTGAAAACCTGATGGTAAAGCCTATATAATAGTCTGCAAAGGTACAAAAATGTACAGAAATCTTAGTTACAAACCGTATTTTTGAATAATTATTTCATTAACAGTCTTGGGTTAAGGAGTATATGTCCCTATAAAGTTTCAATTTGTATAAATAAAGTCACAAACCTATTCTTTTAAAAGCAGACATGGAAGTAATATTTTGATGTGCAGTCTTTTAGACAATGGATTATTTTTCTGTATGTTAATTTATACATGGATGCAACTTTGAAGACTACAGAATGGTGGAACCTGATATTAAACTTTTCAATTAGTAAAAAACTACTACAGTTATTTTAAGACATAAGTTATTTATTAACTAATAGCTTGTACATAGTGAATGAATGTATTAATAACAGACTAAGCTTGTGAAATAAGATTGTTCTGGGGCTGTGATTTTTCTATCTCAAAACTGATGATTCTAGAGAAGCAAGGGCATGCACTTGAATATTTTTCTCCTTGGGGAAGTATTCATGACTGAATGAAAGCTTAAGAAAAGTCAGATGTTTAGAATGTGAAACTGGCAGTAAATTGAGGCCTTTGAGTTTAGTTAGTAATTATTGTTTTCTCTGTGTATTTGTACTTGAATGATTATAAATGTTCAAGAGAAAGGGGAGGGAAGATTAGCAATATTTTTTTATATTCACATTGCACAGAAGTGTAGTGAATAGCTCAGAAGATGGGGTAAAAGGTAAAATTTAAAAAATTGCAATAGAATACAGATGGCAAAGCTGTTTTTTGTAGTGTGCAAGAATATTTATAAAATACTCTGATTATTGTCAAATGGAATTGACTGATGAAATGCTAGTGAAGATTGCTTAATAGGGTTTTGATCTATTTCTGTCATTTATACTTATATATATGTATATTTTTGGTATGAAAATTAGAACAAATGAAAATATAGCATTAGGTGATTTTATTAGTTTTTAGCATCTGTTTTATTTACACCTCAGCTAAAATATCTTCATTTGTCTGTGCTTAGGAAGAAAGCAAGCAATAGCAATAGACAATTGGCATTAGATTTAATAACTTTCCTAAAGGTTTGCAATTTTCTAGTAGGTTTTGACTTAAAACGAGTTTTAATTATGTGTTGAAATGTTTTACTCTTTTTTCCCTCTTTTTGTAACTTGGACTCGGTGCATCGTTCTTCAGTGCTGACCAGTTTACCAAGGAGCAGTTTAAAAAGGAGTATGAGCATAATCTGTAACAAGAAGTGGGAGCTGAGAAATTTGAAGGACACACACACTGACTCTGTTTAGATCCTGAGAAAAGGAGGAAGCTGGGGAACAGTGCTAAGGCTCCAGCTCAAGGATGGGTTCATAACAAAGTGGAGAAAATAGACTTTATGTGGGTGCTTTCTGTGTAGGCTTGCTACATGTGTGAAGGATGAGTGGCAAAGATTTGCAGCTGTTTGCTCATGGATCTGAGAGGGAGAGAGGAATAGTGCCAGAGAAGGGCAGGAGGGGCCTGTGAGAGGAGGTGGGATGCATTGTGGTGATGGATGGATGCAGAAAGCTGTGGGGGCTTAGAGCTGCAGTTTTCTTGCAAACGGTGGGAATTTCACAGGAGCTAGAGCTCATTGCTAAACAACATTCTGAAGTAATTGCTTGAAGTGTATGTTTTTATCCCCTAAAGAAGTGCTGGATGGATCAAAGCTGAAGCCAGGTTGTGCATCTCTACCTTTGAGGTGTAACCCCAGAGAAAACTCCACTGGAAGGTTGACCACCTTGGGACAGCAGAATTGTACTTTCAGGAAGAATAAAATGGGATGCAATGGCAGATATTATTTCCAGGAAGCACACAGGAGGAGATATTAGTGATGGGAATATGAATAACATCAAGAGCTGTTGTTAGAAGGTCTTTTGTAAAGAAAAGAAATGTTACAGTGGAAATAGTTCTCTTGAGTTACCCCAAAACCTTTTTCTTCAAATATTTATAAGCTAAGGCTGATGAAAGTATTCGTTCCAGGTTCTAACATGAAGGAGAGTTCAATTTTACTTTCAACAGCCACTCAGTGCTTGAACTGCTAATTGATTCATGTTGACTTTTGTTTATTTGCCTTAATATTTGTATATGGCCAGTGTGCAATAAGGGCACAGATAGCTATTTAATCGTCCATCAGAACTTCCTCTCATGGAAGACTACTCTCAGGGTTGTCAGTGCAATAAATTTGTTTGCTGCGATTTCATTACTTCCCATGTAACTAATACATTGCAAAGTTGTTGATTTCTGGTTGGGAAAAAATAATCTATAGGCAGGAAACAATCTGCCAGTTCTCATGAGTACTTAGGCAAAGCTTGTTACCAATTAGTCTAGGCCAATCTGACAATACTGAAATAATAGAATTTTAGGTAGTAGGACAGTATTTGCTTCTTTTGTTTGTACTTTTGTGCAAACTTCTGGTTTTCTGTTCCAGGAATGCTTTTTTTTCACCCAAGTAGTCAAGATCATGACTCTTTGCTATGCTTGAAGATAAACATTCTGTGGTTCCTGTTGAATTAAAACTGTTCTTAAAATAAAATGCATTTTCCGGCACTGGGCTGTGTGGATGACCAATATGTGAGGTAGAGGGAAAAATGCAAGTTCTTGTTACTGATGTGTCTGCTCAGGTCAGTTCCTCGGCTGTGTCATGACTCAGCAGGCACTGAAGGGCTGTGCATTGCTGCGGAACTGAAATGTGAATTATTAGTGAATGACTGCTGGCTTGTATTTTGGTACTACAACTGGGATTTTAATAACAATGAGAGAAGGACGGAGGAGGAGGTGGGTGTGTGATTTCTATGAAAACCAACAGCACAAGCATATTTGACCCCAGGAGTCCAGAACACAGAAAAACCTTTGCCTTTGATCTGAGCTGTTGTGGCTTCTGACCATGGTGCCTTCCTTAAAGGACAAGATCGGTGTACTCGTCTCAGCAGGACCCAACAATTACATGGGCCAGGTAAAATCTTATTCAAAGAAGCAACTAAAATCAGTTTTCACTAATGCACTGTTGTAGACCGGTCAGGGTTTTTATCTGCTTATTAACATTCACCTAAGTCTAATGCATGTGTCCGGTGTTCATTGGTTTGAAGTGTTAGCAGTGTTACCTACATTTCTGTCATCCTGGAACTGAACGGCAAAATGTAGCACATGCCCTCGACACAGAATCACAGAATAAACTGAGTTGGAAGGCACCCACAAGGATCATTGAACTCCAACTCCCGGCCCTGCACAGGACACCCACACCGTGCGCCTGAGAGCATGGTCCAAACGCTTCTTGAACTCTGTCGGGCTGGTGCTGTGACCACTTCCCTGGGGAGCTGTTCCAGTGCCCGACCATCCTGTGGGTGAAGAACCTTTTCCTAATACCCAGCCTAAACCTCCCTAACACAGCTTCAGGCCATTGCCTCTTGTTCTGTCACGGGTCAGCAGAGAGAAGAGATCAGTGCCTGCCCCTCCTCTTGCTCTCATAATGAAGCCGTGGACTGCCATGAGATCTCTCTCCCCTGTCTCCTCCCCGCTGAACAGACCCAGTGACCGCAGACCCTCCTCCCACAGCTTGCCCCGGGCCCATCTCCGTTCCCCTCCTCTGGATGCTCTCCCCGAGGGCGGTGTCTCTGGCCCGGTGCGGCCGTGTGNGCCTGACCTGCTGCTCTGGAAGTAAGGCGTCTGGTACCGTTTTGGAGAAACACTGCTGCCAGGCCTTTCCTGGTCTCACGCTGTTTTACTGGTGTGGTGGAGAGAACAGGATCCTTAAACTGGCAGGACAGAGTCACTGATCGGCAGGCCCTGTTGCGTGTGTTGCAGGTGCTTCTGCAGTTGATCTTGTCAGGTCGCTTGTTACAACCGTAAGAGCCCGTGGAAGAAATAAATGTTCCAAATCCACGTGGATACAGCCCTGGGCAGCCTGCTCTGAGTGATGGCTTGAGCAGCAGGGCAATTGGACGAGATGACTGCCAGTGCTTCCAGGAGGCTGTTGAGAATTCCATTATAAAGCCAAGAACTTGTGCTGGGAGGGAGAATCAGTGAAATACCACACTGCTGTGTTCTGTACGCTCAGAGCCCCTCGGCACCTGTGTCTGTCTGTCCAGGTAAAGGAAGCAATGTAGAGGCAAGCATTGGCTCAGCACAGACTTAGGAACTTTTGCTTGCTTAGCCGTGCTAGGCAGGCTGCAACTCTTGAATGAAACCGGAGTCGGGTCAGACAAGAACCACAGCAGATACAGCTGGGTAAATTTGCTCTAATGTTCAGTTCTGATCTGTGTTGGTCTGTTTGTTTTCTCACTTAAAGGAAAATCAAACCATTGGTCTGCATCTAATGCAGAATCTTAGCTGTTGGGGGATATTGCGATAGAGTGCTGAAATCCTTTCTACTTTTTATCTTCTGCTGAATATTTATGCTTCCTCGAGAGGGATCATAAACTTCTGATTTTCTGAGATCAAATCTTGCTAACCTGTATGAGTAGAATTGAACTTGGTGTGTTGAACTTCCCTGTTATGTTGTCCACCCCTCTGTGTCACTTTTTGTTGATCTCATAGGCATCAGAAAAGCACAAGATTCTCCTTTTGCTCTCGTTTAAGATGAAAAAATGTCCTGAGTTAATTTTTTTTTTTTTTTTTTAAGTCAAATCTGCTACGGATGATGTATAGGAGATTTGTCACTGCATACTGATGAAGCTTGGGTCAGTCTCAAAGGTATTTATGGCTGACATGAGTCTTTTTGATTTTTTTTTTCTTTATTTACAGTGAAGAATGCGAGACCTAACGGCTCAGGTAACGAGCAGTCTGCTGCAGTTTCCAGAGGTGACTGTTGAGGCACTTGGGGAAGATGAGATCACCCTAGACTCTGTGCTGTGTGGGAAGTTTTCTGGAGGTGAGCATTTTCCTTTAAATTTGGATTTGGTATAAAGTTGTTATTGCCTGAAGCCCAGGGTCATAGCATCAGCTTGGTTCTGTGAAATCAAATGCATCAGGTTCTGATAGTGCTAAGAGGATACTTGAACAATTAGAAGTGCTAAGCATTGAAAGTGCACCAGCCTGCTCCATTCCTGTGCTACTTAAATGATAGAGCTGACCATGCCCTCCTCAGTTTTGAATGAAATAGAAAGCAGTTTTCAAGGAAGAAATTTTGTGCATTGTTTTGGGACAAATTTCTTTTGACCAGCTTAAGCTCTACGTCCATCATAGCATCCCATGCAGAAATAGTTACAGAGACACAATATGTCCCTTTTTCTTCTCTGGTCTAAATAAAAAATGGAAAGAGGACAGCATTTTGAACACTGCCCACATACTTCCAAGGTATTTAATAGGATGCAGACGAGGACCCAGTGAGAGTTGCTGACAGCAGCTAAGCAGATTAGGCAGTTGACTTTTTAGGTGATCTGAAGGTAGAGCTGGATGCCTGTCTGGATGTCTGAGCTTCTGTTAAGACCAGGTAGAATCTTATCTACCTGACTGTATGTGCAGTAATGGAGCTAATCCTTCCTTTGAGCCTGAAGTTCCTCAGCAAAGGAACAAGTGTTAAACTCCAGTGAAACACTTTCTTGGACCAGCAGGATAAATGTTGAAATGTACGGATGCAGTGCCCATTTTAAGATAATTTCCTGTCCAAATCCCTGCCCAGCAAAATTCTTGGCTGGAAATGAATTGGTTTAGGTGGGCTGTATTTGAAGGATGCTTTGAGACTTGTATTCCTGTACGTGTTTAGGTGTTTTCTAGCAAAACCAAGCCAAGTATGGTGTCCAGACCGGAGCTCAGCCTGCTGTAATCTTTCTCCCAAAGAGTCGAAGTTGTTGAGTGCAGGAATGCCAAGTGCCAATGCCAAGGAATGGGGTTATTGATTTCCAGAGGCGTTGGCGGAGGATTGCAGCGGGTGGTTGGCAATAACGCCCCAGGTGCAGGCGCTGCCCCGCTCCCCGCGGTGCGTTTGAGGGACAGCCCCGGTGCCGGTGCCTCCTCAGCGGGGGATTTGCCGGAGCTGTTTGCTCTCCTTGCAGGCAGGAGTGGCCTGGCGTGGCTGGCGTGCGGCCCGCAGCTGGAGGTGGTGAACTCGGTGACGGGAGAGCGGCTCTCGGCGTATCGCTTCAGCGGAGTGAACGAGCAGCCCCCCGCTGTCCGCGTGGTGAAGGAGTTCGCTTGGCACAAGAGGACCGGGCTCCTGGTTGGCTTGGAGGAAGCGGAGGGAAGTGTTCTCTGTCTGTACGACCTTGGCATCTCGAGAGTGGTTAAAGCAGTTGTTCTTCCTGGGAGGGTATGTATCTTTTTGAGAAAATGAAGGGTTTGTGTTGTTTGGTGCGACATAATCCTGTTTCAGGAATAGCTTTGGAATGTCTCTTTGAAGGTTGTATTGTATTGTTTTCTGTGTTGTATTAACATATTGTCAGTTCAGAGTGCCCAGCCAAGAGAGCCTTTTTCTCAACAACCCTTTCTGCATGTGTGTCACTTTTGTTTTAAGGCCCTTAAGGAGCATCATGTTTCCAGTATTATTTTCCATGTGGGTTTGTAGTGATTGCATGTTTCAGTACTGCCACATGGTATTTTCCCAGATTTTCCTGGTTTGTATGAGGCAAAAGGGCAGCATTCAGATTCAGTGAGCTGAGCAAACTTTTCTTTGTTCTTCCTCAGAATGAGTTAGCAAAGCACTAGGAGAATAGGAAAAAACAGTGCGTAGCATAGTGGAAAAAATATGTCATTTCAGAAGCTTCTACATGGAACATTTTTGAACAACTGTATGCAAAACTAGTAAAGATGCATTTGGAGCCAGTTGTACAGTGAAAAAAAATCTTAAAAAAAAGGTAGAAGCAGCAACCCTTGAACTTAATGTAATTCTGCAGCAAGATATGTTCTGTATTTCATTGTCACAGTCACTAAGACTTGAAGCACAAGAATTTTGAACAGTCAAAATAATCGTTAGTCCTCTGAGCAGCAGAGAAGATTGAAAATTTAGTTTGAATCATAGGAATTCTGAAAGAATAAAGTTGCCTGAGTTTACTAGAGGTACATGTAAGCTTAGTCACCTTGGGACCAGGATGAAAGGTGAATTGTGTAGCAGATGTCCAGGCAGTGCAGATATAAGCAAGTGCTTGATACAGGAGAGGAGAAAACTTCAGGGGGCTTAAGGGTTTGGATATTTCCTCCACTTCTAGGGGGGAATAACCTACATGAAAAGATGGACTACCTTGTGCCACTCACTTCTTTGCTTTGCTTTCAGACAAATCTTTGTTGCTGCTGTAAAGCTGTCTGCTTTGGTGGTGCTGCATTTGTAAAGGCCACAAGATAGCCCCTGTTCCTGTGTTGTGCAGCTTTAGTGCAGGAGGCCTGGTGTCTGTGCTAGAGCAGTCAGTATTGTCCTGGGTGTGCTGTGGGTGCTGAAGGATGTGTGCTCTCCTTGTGCTGAGGTGGTGGGGACTGCTTGGGCTGTCAGGGAGCAGAGAGCTCCTGCCTCAGGCTGGGCAAGTTCTTGTTTGGTCTCTTGCTGTTGGTTTAGGCTGCCTTTTACAGTTTTCTTGCCATCTGTAAGAGTGCTGGTGTGCCTTTAAAATTTTTGTTGGATCTTCTTGGTCAAAGTGAGGAGCAGCATAGATTTTAGTGAGGCAGCATCTCCCTCCAAGCCTTTCTAGGAATGTTTAATTCCCATGGGATTGGTGTGTCTGCTGTACCCCTCGGCCACTGCCTCGTTTGCTTCCAGGCCTGATTTACCTTACAAAATGCTTGGTGAAGAAGGCCTGGGCTGTATCCCAGTGCTGATGGGCTTTGAGTAGTGGGAGAGCTAGATCTAGCTTTGTCTGTCTTATTGAAGAGCTTTACTCACAGTAAAACTTCTAGCAGTAATGGATTTCATGTCTCTTGATAGATGCAACTAAGGAGGAAATGGGAAGCGGTAAGCTGTAAAGACGAGTTTGCCATTTAAGTGGAGAGAGCTTTCTTTGTATAAATTTCCTATTTCTTGATGGAATAGGGAGCGATGCTTTGTTCTTCAGTCTTATGAACCCGTGTTTCCTTTCCTGCTTGTGATGTGGTAATGCTGGCTTCCCTTGTGGGTGATTCCCTGTCCGAGCCTCTCTCCAAGCTGCCGTTCCCTGCAGGTGACCGCCATCGAGCCCATCAGCAATGACGGCGGAGCCAGCGTCAGCACCCGGCACCTGCATCAGAGCCTGCGCTGGCTCTTTGGGGTGGCAGCGGTGGCCACAGATGTTGGCCATGTCCTTCTGGTGGACCTTTGCTTGGATGATCTGTCTTGCAGTCAGAATGAAGTAGAGGCATCAGGTAAGCTGCAGTTTTGGAATTGAATTTAGAGGTAGGAAGATTTGTTTCTTTTCAAGCACCAGCTTGTATCCCAGTGAAGATCCCAGCGTGCTGATGGACTGCTGACATTTCTGACATTGCTGAGTGCTGATTGCAGAGGGTAGTTTGACATTGTGTGGTCCTGAGCTGATCAAAAGATGGAGTGGCCTAATCCTCCTCCTGGAGTTAAGAAGGCCTCTTGCTGCTCCCATCCCTTTGTCCCTGTGATTCTTTCTGGTGGGATGTTGGAATTTTTCCATTTGAGTCAGTGCTGCTGCATGGTAGCAAGTTATGTCAGAGGTACCATAATTCTTGGGAGTGTTCTCCTGTTTCCATTAATGACTTGGGGCAAGGTTTAGGCTTGTTTTTGAAAATCTGGCTTATCCAAAATCCTGCATTTGGGGAAATGAATACGGCAGTTTGTGTTTTCAGATTGCATTTGCTGTTCTGGGTGTTGTAAGAGTGGCTTCAGGAGTTCATGTCCCTTCAAGTAGCTTCATGATGAGGCCCAAACTCCTGATTGATAAGGGCCAAGAAGAATTTTTCTTCAATGGTTACATTTGTACTCAGTTTTGAAACAGGAGTGGCAGTACCTGTCCCAT
>WEIU01023069.1:57161-107117 GCA_013389925.1 Aegithalos caudatus | reverse complement strand
CGAGCGGGGCGCTGGGGGAGCGCTCGGCGAGGACCGGGGCGGGACGTGCCCTCCCTGACGCGGCTGGGACCGGTGCGAACGCGCCGTGACAGCCCTCGGTACCCCAGAACACCGGCCCCCGTGTTCCAGGGCTCTCGGGGCTCGGTAGTGAGTGCTTTATGCATCGTTAATATGACAGAACATTAAACATCCAACACTAAATTAGTGATGACAGAGGAATTACAGATTACGGGAAGTGTGATCTTTCAACCTTGTCAGCTTTTGCTTTTTTTCTCCACTATGATAAAGCTATTATCAGATTAAGTAATGTATTAAGCCATACCCTCCTCCCAAAGGAGTCTTCAACATTATATCCTGAACAGCTGTTGTGTTTGTGCCTTACCCTTTTTTTTACCCCTGAAATGAATTAAACCCTAACTCTTTTTCCCTCTCCACCAAGACCGCTTCAGTCTCTGAGTATCCGATCATTCATTTGAGTGGACTCCAAATCACTCCCTAAGCATTTTTAGGTACACCAAAATAATCTACAAATCAAACTTTCCAACCCCTTTTTTTCTTGAGTAGAAGTCAGGCTCAATTGAGCCAAAGTCAAACAAAAACTCTGATCAAATACCTCTCTGCTGGGGGATAGCAGTGGAAAGTAAAATGTGAGCTGCATCAGAAATCTGTACCTGGTACACACTTCCCAGCACAGGCTGAATCAATGTCAAAGATTCAAATATCTCTGGTGTAGCCATGAAATATTACTCCACAAAAGTATTCATAACCAAATTGTTTCCCTTGGATCTCCTTTCATTCCTAGTCATGCTTTTCCACTGCTTTGCTAAGTATCTAACACAACTTACCTACCACATCCTACAAAGAGAAATGCAAACAAATAATGCCCATATATCCAGGCTTCACTCTTCAAAATGCAAAAGCTACAAGTTGGCTAAATGCCTTTAAGGGAAATGAACCCATAAATGAAAAATTTCTTTCTTCCTTCAACATAACAGTGTACATTCAATTTCCAGGACTGACAGCTTTGCTAATAGAGCTGAAAATTACTTTTGTCATTCTGCTTTTATTGATCTTGCTGTTGGACAGGAGTAAAGAAAAAGCAACTCTCTGCATGGAACGTTATTTTCTATATATGGTCTTTTGGAGCTACAGCAGTGTGGTTAAGAATAAAAATTAAAAGACAAACCCCAAGCCAAATCCTGTGTATATGTATTCTCAAATGTGAAAGTTACACCCACACTGGAAAGACTATAATTATTTTAAGTTTTGGACTGAATCCAGCATTCATTTGAGCTTCTGGTCAAGCTCAGCTCTGTTATCCTAATAGTTATTTAATAAACAGTATGAGCAGTTTACATGCATGCAGATAATTTAAAAGTCATTTATATTTTAGCATTTCCTGAGTTCCCAAGTGACACAAGATCTCTGTGTTACACATGAACCAAGAGAAACAATGAACTCTTGCCAGTTTACACTCTGGAGGCTGAAATCATGGTTAAGATTTGAGGAAAAAATAACTGTGGCCAGAGAATTTAACACAGAAATTAAGGTTTGCCAACATCTCCAAAGAAATCCAAGAACTGAGTTCACATACCCATCCTCTGCATGTTTTCTGATCCTTTAGACCATCTTCCTTTACTACAAGGCGTCAAATCACAACATTTAAAAAAACCCCATGTATCTGAAATAACAAAACATCAGGAAACTCCATGGTTTTGAATTTGAAATTTATCTTTTCAATGATTTTCAGACACAGCTTGGATTACATAGTTAATGTGGTGGCTTAAAATTAATGTTCTCAGTTCAGGTCCTACAAGAGATCTGCATCTATCACAGAGCTAAAGTTGAGTCAGAAATGTGTTGGCACCTGAACAGAAAGATGGTGATTTAAATGGGGAATTAATGACTTAATGAAATACAGAAAAAACTCCAGACTGACAGAAATCAAAACAGTTGGTAAACTGAAATTAGTAAACTGAGCTTTCATAGCAATAAACAGGGACACATACACACATACACACACACAGACACACACATACAAACTCTTTAAATAACCCACACTTCCAATAATAATGTTCCAAGTTTGTCCCTACTGTTACAATGAAATCAAGTGAGTAATCTGGACAAATTACTTTGGAGCAGGTCACAGAGGAAGTTTGTTTTTCGAAACTGTAATTTCATGAAGTTTTGTGAAAGCAAAATTCCTTTCAAAGTACAGGAAAGGCAAAGCAAGCATGAAACCAACAGGTAGACAGCCACGTTTATCTGCATATTGCAAATGCAACCTAATTTTCCACTAAAGTCCCCTTGCATCTTATTTCTCTTACTCCTGACTATTTCCATTTGACAAGAAGTCAGTTTTCTACTTCATTATTTCAGTGTATCTATTAGAAATGAGACATCAAGCTAGATGCTGGCAGCTATTAGCACATTCAGTAGGTGACTGGAAATGTTTTGAAAGCATTTTTGATTATGTAAAATTGATTTCCAGAGAGACAAGGGCAATATTTCTAACTCAAGGAAAAATCACTTTTTATGCTTGCCTTGGAATTTGACTTTGTCTACAGGATGCAGACAGGTTTTGGTTTTGTATTAAAGCACTGACTCCTTTGAATTCTGTTGTTTTTAACAGATATTTGTTTATGTGGGAGCTTTCATTTTTTCTTTCTTACCTTTGTTATTGGTTTCTCACTCCTCTTATTGAGCTGATTCACACTGACCTCTCTTTTTCATCAATGAAGTGCTCTCTTCCTAAAAATCATGGTTTGTTATTGTAGATCACTTGGCAGCTTTGTGCTTTTGTTTGCATCTAGAAACACAGATAGAAAACCCCCCAAAGTTTTGAAAGTTCTGAACAACCACAGCCCACGTTCAAAGTTCTGATAGATAGGCATATAAATTTCCTGTGTATTTTAAAGTCATTAATGAGACCAACCATAAATAGGAAATCTTAGGAAAATATGCGAACAAAGCAAATACACATTGTGATTTAGAATTAGCTAATCAATATGCACTAAATTATTTCTTCTGCTTCCTTTTAAATTCTGCTCTTGGAAGAAGAGAGAAAAAGCAATATATTTGTGTGGGAGGAAGCCACCAATCCCTTTCTGAAGCACATTGGGAAAGGTTGAGGGAAAAAATGAGAGAAAATCAACTCCAGAGAAAAGTGTTATTTTATTCATGTAGAACAAAGAACTCCATTCTATCACTTCATAGAAGACATCATTAAAAAAAAAAATCCTTGAAAAACAGTCTAAGGTGCTGCTATTAAAATTCATGCAATAAGCATGAGCAGGGACATCTTTCACCAAACCACGTTGTCCAAAGGTCCATTCACAGCTGGTCTGGCCTTGAACACTGCCAGAGATGGAGCATCCACAACTTCTCTGAGCAACCTGGGCCTGTGCCTCACCATCCTCATAGTGAAGAATTTCTTCTTGATATCTAAACTAAACCTTCCCTCTTTCAGTTTAATAATAGTGCAGAGATTCACAGAAATAGCTCTTTTTCTCTAAATAAACCTTATTAATTTTTAATTACCATCCTCATTAAAAATGAAGAAAAAACTTATGAGTAAGCAGATCTATCTTTAAATGGAAACAAAATATAAACTCTGTTGGGCAATCATCTTCAGGCAAAAACTCAGACAAGTGTTTTAGATTGGAACAGCTTATCTTTAAGTGTGTTCAGACATCTTGAGGCTTCAGCCACACCAGTGACCTCTATCATTAAGTCATTTTATGAAGCACATTCTCCAACATCTAATAAAACATTCAGCCAATTAATCTCACATTGAACTAGCTCTCAGTTTAACAGTAGCTTCCTGGCTCAATAGAGCCAGAGCAGCTCTGACTTGGCACCTGAAACCTGGTGAAAAATCTCACTTTTCTGTTCATTCACTCTCCTTTGCAGTGTTAAACAAACATTGACACATTTGGGGCTACCTGGCAGAACTCAGGGTGAATCACCTGAAGGGCTGCAGGCTATTCCCCCACCATCCTGACCTAGGGATATTCCTGATGTACCCCTGCCCCCCTGAATCACCACAACAGCTACAACAATGCTAAATCAACTTTCTATTCACTCCTGACTATCCTTCTGCCCAGATGAATTTTTACAATCCCTGCATGATCTCACTGATCACCTCACACAGTAGTTTCATCTCCAATATCTCAATGGTTAATATTTTGAGTACTCCCTGTGTAGTACTTGTAGTACAAGTGTTGTGTTTTCCTCAGGGGAATAAGCTGAGTGCTGTGAACTAATCCATGCCAATAAACAACTCGCGTGCTGGCTCCAGTGTGGTATTCTTCAGCAAATATTATTTTAGTTACTGTTAGTGCTGTTACGATGCTTGCCTTGTACATGGGCACTTCTATGTTAAAGATTATTCTGCCTGTTTATACTAAAATAATTACATGCACTAACAAATAACCCTAACAAATATCCAGCATTAATTTCCAAAAAATAACTGGGCTAAAAGTCATTGGTCTTTCTTGGAACCCTTTCAAAAACCACAAATTAGACTGAAAACTAAGGCTTGAATTGTTTTTTGAAGATTATTAGAAATAAACCAAAGACATCATCCTTCCTTTTCAGAATATAAAACCATTTTCTGCTCAGGCATATGGGGTTTTAGTTAGTTGATTTGTTTATTGACCACCAGGAATTGTTCCAGGCTACCCTCAATTTCTCCAGCGGGTAAAATTGACACAACAATTAGAGAGAAACAAAGCTATCAGTTCAGACTTGAATTTGGAATGTGTTTATCTTGTGCCACTATTTGACAGAATTGTGCAGAAAATTAACAAAAGGGGTGCTGTAGTTTAATGAAGTTTGCACTCCAAAATTTTCTTGTATTTATTTTAATAGGTTGCTATGTAGCATTTATTCAAGCTCCTTAAATAATGACAAAAATCCTATTATGGATTCATAAAAAGCCCAAAACATGAATATGCACAAAAGGTTTGTTCCTGTATAGCAAATACTATTCCCTGTTGCGATTTATCTCATACCTAATTAATTTTAAAAAGCCTATTTCAGGAGACATTTCTCTTGAGTTCAGCCCACATGCAGGCTACATTTGGGATTTTCAGAGGCTCAAGGGAGTTAAAACAATCAATACCCATAAAAAATAGAAAGAAAATTAATTTAATAGTTTAGTCACTGAACTTAGAACCAGTAGTATTTTTTCTGTCTTTTTCCTGTTTTCATGATGACTTGAACCTGAAGCTCATTATTTCTTGGAGTAGTACAGTGCTACTTTTTTGTACAGCAAAGTGCTGTACCTGGATTTGTAGGTGTGAAGGTCTGCAGGAAATTAAAATGGCTATGACACTATTACATGGCAGCAGTAATTGCTGAATATCCTCACTTAGGGCAGATGTCCACAGCCTCAGGCCTCAAACCAGTCAGAGATCCTCTGCTTTGGGTAACTATTCTTTATACTGTCAGTATTTAGGAGGAATCGATTAGATTTTGTAAAAGGCAAAAAGTAAGAGATAGCTGTACAACTCCCTCCAGTATTGAAATTTAGCATTGTTTTTCACTCTCTACAGCAAGAGAAAAATATTTTTTTAACATAGTCAATACATTTGTATAGGAAAGTTAAAAATTTGGAACAACAATAAATAAGACTAACTGAGTACCAAACTTTCAAAAATCCCCTTAAGCTGAGCAAAATAATGCAGAATCAACGGGGCTAAAACTGTTTGCAAGTTTGGATCACATTTAATTAGTGTTTTTAAAGAAAACACTAAAAGGAACACCAAAAAAAAAGAGGGAAAATTCTAAACTCCTCCTCTAAAGGAGCAAAAGCAAATAACAGAAAATAACACCACGGCTGTCACGTTAGGACACAGGAAACAGGCTTTGCTGAGACAGGCCAGGCTTCCTGCCTCTGGACAACAAATAGGTTGCCCTTAGGATTCAGGGTCATGGAGTGTCTCAGCTGTTCATGCAAATGCCACAGGTCCTTCACACTGTGAATAGTGCAGAGGAGGCACCTCAGGGACTGATAGTGCCCTGGTATTTTGAACATACTCCACTCTTACAACTAGGAATTCCTTAAGTGGCTGAAGTAATGGGTAAATGGGAGTAGTGGATACTCAGATTAATTTTAATGTGTTACATAATGCATTTACAAGTTGCCTTTTAAAAAAGAAAATAATAGAAACAAGAGCCACAGTACAGCCACAGCATCCCTCTAAATTGAGTGTAGTAGAGAATGGGTTGAAAATAATTTAGGGATTACACTCCAGCAGCATTTAAAATAAAATACTACAGCTATCAGCAGTCCTGGCTCACCAGGTTAACTGGAGGTTAGCAAATGTGACACCCATGTACAAGAAGGTCAGGAAGGAGGACCCAGGGAACAACAGACCTGTCAGCCTGGTGTCAGTGCCTGGGAAGGTCATGGAGCAGATCATCTTGAGTGCCATCATATGGCACAAATGGGACGACCAGGGGATCAGATAGGGATTCATGAAAGGTGAGTCCTGCTTGACCAACCTGATCTCCTTTTTTGACAAAATGACCTGCTTAGTAGATGAGGGAAAGATGTTCCCTACCTGGATTTTAGAAAAGATTTTGACACCATTTCCTACAGCATTTTCCTGGAGAAACTGGCTTCCCCATGGAGTGGGCAGGTGTACTCTTCACTGGGTAAAAAGCTGTCTGGATGGCTGAGCCCAGAGACTGGAGGTGAGTGGATTCCATCCAGCTGGCAGCCGGTACCAGTGGTGTTCCCCAGGGCTCAGCGCTGGGCCCAGTCCTGTTTAATCCCTTTGTCAGGGATCTGGATGAGGGGATGGAGGGCACCCTCAGTCACTCTGCAGACACTCCAGGGTGGGTGGCAGTGCTGATCTGCTGGAGGGCAGGAAGGCTCTGCAGAGGGATCAGGACAGGATGGATGGGCTGAGGCCGATGGTGTGAGGGTCAGCCAGGCCAAGCGCCGGGGCCGGTCCTTGGGTCACAACAGCCCCGGACAGTGCCACAGGCTGGGGCAGAGGGGCTGGGAACCTGCTGGGCAGACAATGACCTGGGGTGCTGGTGACAGCAGCTGGACATGAGCCAGCAGTGCCCAGGTGGCCAAGAGGGCCAGTGGTGTCCTGGCCTGGATCAGCAATAGTGTGGCCAGCGGGACCGGGGCCATGATTGTCCCTCTGTGCTCGGCACTGCTGAGGCCACAGCTCCAGTGCTGTGTCCAGTTCTGGGCCCCTCACTGCAAGAAGGACACTGAGGGGCTGGAGTGAGTCCAGAGAAGGGAAATGGAGCTGGGGAAGAGTCTGGAGCACAAGTCCTGTGAGGAGCAGCTGAGGGAGCTGGGGATGTTCGGCCTGGAGAAAAGGAGGCTCAGGCAGGATCTCCTCACTCTCCACAACTCCCTGAAAGGAGGCTGTAGCCAGGTGAGGGTTGATCTTCTCCTACTAACAAGCAACAGGATGAGAGCAAATGGCCAGAAGTTGCTCCAGGGAAAGTTTAGATGGGATATTAGAAAACATTTCTTTACCGAAAAGGTTTTCAGGCCCTGGAACAGGCTGTCCAAGGAAGTGGTTGAGTCTGCATCCCTGGGGTTATTTAAAAGCCATTCAGATGTGGTACTTAGGGACATGGCAGTGCTGGGATGAGGGTTGGACTTGATGACCTGAAATATCTTTTCCAAACTAAATGATTCTGTGATTCTGCTTTTATTCTTACATAGGATTATTCTCTGAAAACAAGATTATTTAGAGGTGGGACAATGTTTCAGACATATCAGGAATCTGATGCTGAGTGGCACTTACATGCACGATTATGATACAAGTGGTAGCAAACAATTCTAGGCACCCACATCAGTTCAGGATGTAAAGCAGATGTCTCTATGAGAACTGCTCTGAAGAAAGTATGAGCTATTGGTAGGAATATGATGTGCCTATTATGAAAATTCATAACATTAAAAAAATCTACACTATTGTGGTAAAGAAAAAAAGCTGGAAAAGTTCCTTGTGTTCCTGATAATGGTTATGAAGATAATAATTCCTGTTTCCCTCATATGTTGTTTTCCCCTCAGCACATGTATTAGTTTTTTCTGACTGGTGATACCAAAAGGCTGAAGATAATGTTTTATATTGTAATCTTCTTAAAAGAGAAGCCATATTCTTTTGTTGTAGATTTTCTGGAAAAGAAATTCTCAGAGCTGAATGTTCTACAGTGTTCTACACTGTCTGAATCTGTAGCATTAGATATGAAAACAATGCTGACTGGTGAGTGTGGCAGTCAATTTGTAGTGTGCAAAAACTGAAAACTGTAAACACAACTGTGATTGATAGAGCTGAAATCCCAGCTCTAACAGGACATGAGACTATAAAGAGAATTGACAGTAGCATGAATGAACACTGTGTCAGGTTCTATAGTTTTTCAAATAAATAGCCTGTGAGACCAGTTTGTAAAACAGAGTAGCTAGAAATGCCTTTCTTTACAGGAATTAAGAGAGTTTGCAGAGTCTCTTTGAGTAGAGACAAAACAGTCCCAGGTACTTCTCAGCCTAGTAGGTACCTGGGCAGCTGTGTGCTGGCAAAAACACCCCTGGCTGCCCACCTCACACTACCAGGGGATGTGTCAGAACCATCCATGTAGGGCATAATTCCCACACTCTGATCTTCCCTCCCACATGGAATTATTCCCCATTCTCTCTTTCTCTCACAGCTGTAGGTAGCCTTTCTCAGCATGCTTTCCCCAGGCTATATTTGTCTCCTGTGATAAGGCAGCAACACGAGCCAGTGGAAACGTTCTGCACGTCTGCGTTTTGGCAGCCCAAACGTGAAGGGCGATGTCAAGTGCTCAGCCATGGAGGTTTTCACGTGCAGCTCTCAGCTGTCTGTTTTCATCTACAGCGCAACAGCAACGCAGTGGTGGCAGGAAAAACCACATCCAGCTGGAGAGTACTGACAAGGGATGATCCTCTCATGTGAGCCAGGGACACATCCTCAGGACACGCTCGCAGTAACTGGGCACAAAAAGTAAGATTGCTAATTACATATTTCCAGTCCTGGAACTGGCCATGGCTTCTTTAACAAACTGAATTTAAGTTCTGAATTGACTGTTCTTTTCACCACATCATAAAAAAGCACTTGCCATTTCCTCATTTGCTCATAGTTTGGGCAATGAAGGCTCAGGATATTGTAAGATAAGGAAAGGATCATTGTAGAACTAGATAAAAACTCCTCTCTTCCACAATTTCCTAATTGCTGACTATAGTGATCATTGCCCTGTGATTAAGAAACCACATCAACATTAAAGAAAGAATAGTTGAGATTTCATACTCAGGTGTTACCTACTTCCTAGGAAAATGGTGATGTCCCTTGTATAAAAGTCACTTGCATTGTCCTAATGCAAAGAAGGGAAAGTATTTTGTCTCTTTGTGTCACTTTTCCCCATCCATTCATTGTGGTACTTTAAACATCTGTTCATGTACACATGGGTTTAAAGACATCATTAGAAAAGGCAACACCAGGTAATTTTACCCCTGAGAAGTTATACTATTCTTTCATGTACTTCAATAATGTAGTAGAAAAATACCATCTCTGTATCTGTTTATCTGGCTAGAGGCAAAGAAAAGTGAATATTGTCACAGCTGACAACAAACAAACACAACTTTCCTGCAGCAGTACAATATGGGACAAATCATTACAACCTAATGGCAACTTAATACACTCAATTAACTTTTCCCTGCAAATGATCCAACCACAAAATATGCCCACCACCTCTGTTTCAATCAGCCCTTTGAGTGTTAACAGAAATTTGTTGCAATCAAATTCTCCAGGAAGAAAAACAACTTTATACATTATGTTGCACCCAGCTGTAAATTCTGAAATTACTCATGAGAAATTTATAAATTAGTTAGAGAAAACATTTGTGTGCCCTCTCGATCTGGATTCTTGCTATGTATGTCATTCCTCAGCATTTAGATGGAGCTGCCTGATTGCCACTGAGGAAGAGTATGCAATTTCTTATGTCCTAGCAGGTTAATAATTCACAGATCTGCTTCACCACAATTCTTTGTGAATAATCAAACCAGGAGCATGCATTTCTCTTTCCTTCCCTCTGTCCTTCCTTGAGGCTGGAATTGCTGCTAATTAAAATCTGTTAATGGGTATCTCAGCTGTGAAAATTCCACCTTTTATACTGGGGGGAGAAAGAATTAAAAAAAACCCACTGATCTTTGAACACTTACAATCTACTTAGTTTTGAAGGATAACCCTGAAAAGTTATCTCACCCTGTCAGGGAAATACTTATTACAAGATTTTAGTCAAAGCTTAATTTTCTCTCGAGTGTTTCTAAAAATGTTTTTTTATCTAGTGTTCTTTGCACTCTGTTAAGTGGCATTAATCCTCAAGAGCCTCAAGCTGTTGCCAGCATGAACATGGGTTCTCAGTGCTAAAGCACCCAGAACTGCTTAGGGGAAAGGCAAAGAGAAGAGAAAAAAAATTCAGGAAATATAGTTTGAAACACTCTTGGTTTTATGTGTGTATGTGTAGCTTTGCATAAAGAATAACCATTAACAACTTTCCCTCTCACTTCCCTACTGTTTAGAAAAGTCCTTTGGTCAAAAAGGCTGTCTGATTTCTATCTTGCTCAGTTTATGTTGGGAGAATCTCAGTCTGTTTCTCCCAAACTTTACTCTAAGCACCATATAAACAAACTCTGTTAGAGCTATTGAAGACTAATGAGTTTTACTGATGTTTGGAAGAGAAATGGTGAGAAAAGATAAGATGAGGACAAGCCAAAAAAATGGGCAGTGGGAGCTGGTGGGAGGAATAACCTTTAAAGATTATTTGAGAAAATGAGGAGAGACTAAAATTCAGTATGAATTTTAGCACTAACAAGTTTCCATACTAAGCATGTCCAGGACTAAGGCATCAATTACCTTCAGATTTTGACTTCAGACCTCCATCCAGCAAAACACTTAAGCCTGAGTAGGATTATTGAACTCAACCTATGTCAATGGGATTGGCTCATCTCTTAAATTTAAGCATGTACTTAAGTTCTTTGCTTGTTCCAGTCTATGATTGCTTTCTAAGTGGCAAACATCTATCAAGCACAGTTCAGGTGTGCAAGGGATACCCATTGCTAATCATGCAGCAGGTTCTGTGAATCATAAGGCAACTCTCTGCAGGACATCAGACTCCATGTTTTTTCCATGTAGACAAGCATTCTGAGTTCAACAACAGCCATTCAGACTTACATGTCCAATATGTAATATACACTGCCAGTCTGCAACTTACTTAATTCCTTAAAACTTCCCTCTGGTGGCTTTTACACTATTATGGTATGCACCATCATCACAGTTTGGAGAACACCTTTTTTCTTAACTGTAAGCCATGATCCTCTGAAGCTTCAAATGTCAAAAACTTCCTTTCTAGAGAACAGAAATTTTATTGATTGCTTTTCCTATGTCTGTCTCCACTTCCTCTTTCATCCTGGATTTCAGTAGAGACCAAAAATAGCCCAAGTTACCTTGCTGTAAATATAAGTAGAGCCTGATTCACATCAAGGTGTTGTGCTGCTTATTATCTGTGTCCTGCAATAACACATCAAAAGTGGATCTAGTGATAGAGGAAGAAGTATTCCAGCAGAGGCCCCAAGTATTCCAGCAGAGGTAAACCTTTAGATGCCTTCTCTAAAGAAGGAAAGAAAGCATCCTAGTCAGTCTCCTTAAATAAATTTGCATGACCTTGCATGAGCCCCCCTGCAGCCACCTCAAATTTCAAGTATGCAGAAAAGAAATTCTGAAACCTGTTCCAGAAATTTCTGTCAGTCAAAAAAGCAGAAGCCTCCTGATAACAAGGACAATGACAAAAGATAAAATTGGCAGACAGCAGGAAAACACTGAAGGTCAAACTCAGTATGAGGATTGAGCACTTATTACGTTATCATAAATTGATTACATCAATTACAATAATCTGATTTATAATCCTAAGGGTCAGGTTCTTACATTTAAGACACTGGCTTTTCTACACTAGACCTGGTCCTTAGATGGTGTAAAGGTGTCTGTTCATACCAACAGAGATCCCAGGAGGATATTTCTGTGGTGAAAGATGGCTAAGAATTCCAGAGCAGCTACCCAAAATCTCACTACACTTTATCAGAGTCAACATACAGCTGAAGCAAACAGGAAGACCTGTATCAACTATTGCATTTCAAGCTCCTTAAACCCAAATAGGCATCCTTTGACACAAAGCCATGATTGTTCACCTTTTTTTTAATGGTGAAAGGTTATATATATTCAGAGGTTACATCTCATATTTGTGAAGTGCTGAGATTATTTGTACAGGTGTGCTCCTCATATTAAGTTAATTTTAAAAAACCCTTACTGGTGTATGTACATGCATACACCCCTCCTTATGTTGTACATTTGTTTGTGAATAGAGCAGCTTTTAAAAAACCATAGCTTCTCTGAAATGTATGCACTATTTCTAAAAGATGCCATGGCCATACGATTAAATAGCAGCTAAATTATGAATTAGTAGAATAGCAGTAATAAATAGATCAAATACCTCCCTATGCTAATATCCATATGAGTAATAAGCCATGGTATTTCCTATCCTCTAATGCATGCCATGGTTCTGATCCATAGGATCTCACATTTTTTGCCTGTACACAGACACGCACAGGCTCACAGAGCAGATGTGAAAGTCACAAGTCTCTAATGTAATTCATGCTCCAGTTCAGCAACTGTGAGGGGTTTGCTAAAGACAACGTGGCCAAGAAATTCCTGAGAGAATAAGAATGGTTGTTAACAGTTCTGAGAAAGTCTTCCTCGGGGTTATTATCCCATAGAGAGAGAGAGGGGTTTGGCAGTCTTAACCAAACAAACAGCTCTGAGAAACTACACGTATTCCCTCTGAGATTACAGCAAATGAAAAACAAAAAACCATCTTCTCTTAAAAAGTGGTTTGAAGCATTCGTGATACTATCAGTGAAGTACTTGGACTTCTTCCTACTTTGTGCATCAGGTCACAGTTTCCATACTCCCAAAGGAAACTGAGCATTGGCTGAACAAGAGAAAGTCCCATTTACTCCTACTGTTATCTTTTCAAAGCTGGCCTTGTGGAACAGGGGTGAGGCACATACACAAGTAATGACTGACAGCCACCAAAGAACAATGCAGTAGCAACTCAAAGTGGGCACCCCTGTTTAAACTATTTACATGTGGGACACTGCTCACATACATCAAAGTAACTGAAAGAGAAGTTGCTTGAAAAATGTATTTTCTTGTAGCACTTTCCAACCCCTTGAGCTAGCTGGCAAATTAAAGATGGGATGCAGTTCTAGGGCACTGAAAGTCAGAAATAGAATAAAAAACTACCTGGCTTAAGATCATTTTAAGATTTCAGAAGTGTCAGGCTCCTTTCTCCTGACACCACCTCCTTACATTGCCTAAAGCAACACAGGGTAAACTCTCAAAGCCACATTTTCTTAATATACCTGGAGTACTGAGCAGGAACTCTCTCCTCAATTGCCTCTCATGCATTTTAAGCTGTATCCAAGCAAATCAAGTTAACAGGGTAGATGGGGAGAAGAAAGATAGTTCTGTGACTAAGAAGCAAGGCTACAACTCAACTGCTGGTACTCCCACAGATTTCCCAGCTCAGTTTTCTGTGCTCCTTCTGTTTCTGAAAAAAATAACACCAGTAGAAATAGCTCTAATAACTAACCTCTAAGTTTTGTTGTGGTATGTTTCTTCGTGTGCTGAGACAGTGTTTAGCCCAATCAAGCACTGATGTTCTTTGCTGGTGCACTACTGTGGCTCCCTATTTGCTGGTACAAAACATGAGAGCAGCCCTTTGGGAGAACATTGGATAGCACCACTCATCTCTCTGATGCATTGTCATATGGTCCAGATGGTTGCAGTATGTAGGCAACTGGGAACCAAAGCAGCAGGAGAAGTACATCCTGCTGCAATTTCCTTCTGGTGATGATCTTGATGCATTCAGCATTTAGATTAGTTTGTGGCTAGGGAGTATAAAGGACTGGGTAGATGCACACTAAGACCTAGCAAAAAAATACACTGTAGCAATTGCAGCAGCATGCCAACTATCAAACGACCAGATTTTCCCCCCAAAACTGTGTAAAAAATTACTGCATCTCAGCCAAGGGAAAATTCCCTGCTCTGCAGAGTCAATTTCAAGTTCCAAAAGGGTGACAATCTCTTTCTTGCAAGTGGGTCAGTTCTTGAAGAAAAACTCAGAAATCTGTGTACTTTAGCAGATTAACTATTACTATGATGAACAAACCCAGAGACAAATAGGAAACTAGACTTCTTCCATTTGGCAAATGCAATTTTATTTCTGGATTAGCTGTAAGAGTTCAACATTTTAAATATTCTAATGTATATATCCTGCCACACACATTAATTGGCATATTGGAAGAATGCTGCAAATAAAGAAAGTCAACATAAGTAAGCACCTGCATATAAGTACAGCGTTCTCAGGAATGTAATTGTTATTTTTATGTGCTGGAAAAGAGGAGGGCTTTCAAACCTTGAAAAGGCAAGGCTTAAGTGGGAATTATGCCACTGAACGGGGATATGCCAATGAACTGTCTCTCAGTAGAACAGGTGAGAAAATCTAAACACAACATGAAAAACAGAACACAAAATGGCAGGTACAAGAAAGAAAGAATGACATTTCTAAGGAGGTATTTCTACAATATAATTACTAAGTCTACAACTGTAATAATACTTAAAGCCAAGCTGGTATTGACTTTATGGTCTTGAGGAATTTACTCAAACTAAGGCACAGAGTCACCAAGACCAGAAAGTTACACTTGGTGGCTTCCTGCACAGTTTAGTCACATATATGGGCTCACTGAGAACAAAGTACCAAACAGCAGACTGTGAATCACACCCAAATTTTCCACCCATGACTATATGAGGGAGGAATTTTTGCCACCAATACAAATACTCAGGAGTATGAATGTGACTAGGCAAAATGATTTTATCTGAGATACTTCTAGTTATTTACTCTGCTGGTACAGAAGATTCTCTGTTAGAGCAACACAATCAAAATCATTCCTTATAATGCTTGCATTCCTGGTATTCCCAGTTCTTCCACCAGCAGGGTTTTTATGCTCAAAAAATCCTCACAACTGAGACACAAAAATGGACATTAAGAGAGCTACAAGAATATGAGAACAGAAGTTACCTGTGTACATTCCCATTTTCCCAGGAAAATCACTATCTAGGAAGCAAAAATATAATTCTTTTCACACCCAAACTGGCCTGTGAATGTGTATTCACAAGTGTTGCATGTGGGAACAGACATCTGTGTTCTATCTTCATTTGTCATTTTAGAGTCTATTTCCAGGAAAACTGAAAGATGATCTGCAAAATTTGGCCCCTCAAAATAGCAAAAAGAGATCGAGCGCTCACAGACTGAACTATGCTGGTCAGCAGTTCTTTTCAATCATCTTGCAAAAAATGTTTTGCTGTATGTATATAGAATGATAATAAATTATTCAAATTATCTGAAGAATCTGATGTCTCTAGTTCAATTTACAGGTCAGTCAATAAAGAGGCATTTCATGTGGTAATTGATTTACTGAGCAGCGGGTATCTGCTGAGGAAAGATTCCAATTCAATAGTTGTAGTCTTCCTTAAAAAAATGTCCTATGGAAAAAAAGAAAAAGATAGTGAGAAAAACATGCTGTTACCTCTTGTGCAACTTTTCATCTTTCTAGTAAGCACAATTTTTAAACTGAATCTTTAGTAGTTTTGATTTGTATTATAAATAATAATTGAAAAGACCCACATGCAACAAGAAACCTTACCTTGGTAGTTCTAAGGATCTATGACTGTACTTAGAGTGATTACACCCACAGAGAAACCACACAGAGTAAACTCAATTTCTGAGACAAGGATAATTTCAGAACAAACCCATTTTATAGGTGTATGACAAATTAACAGAGACAAACTCCAGTGAAAACCAAACACTTGTGAATACTTGTTTACAGGCACACTGTGAATAATCCAAATGGAAACTTGTTCTTTGGACAAGCCTTCACAAGAATATAATTTGTAGTTTTTTATATACTTATGAATTCACAAAGCCACAGCAGTGGTCCACAGATAAGGAAAAATCTTTAGATATTAATCCTACTTGTTTAGACAGGGCCTATTTATTTAATAGTCTGGCAGGTGATAAACCAATTCTGCAGGGGATCTCTGAGGGACTTTATGAAGTAGGAACTAAATACTTATATTTTAATAGCACAGGCATGGCAAAAGCCCAAAGAACACTCCAGCTCCAGCATGCCAGGAACAAAAGCAAGGATGGCAAGCAATGCACAGGCAGGCACATGCTGAAAAAATAATGCAGCCTCACAATGGCCAGTCATATTAAGCCAGGTGTGCTATTCACCATGAGGGGCACTGCAGTGGCTACAGCTGCAGGAGATACCCTTGTCTGTACACAGGTGCACTGCCTTCAAAAACCTTTCTCTGTGCGTTGGGACTGAGTGCTGATGAGGGCATGGTAGGGCTAAATATACAAGATATGAAAACAGAAATAACAGTGTCAGTTATTTCCTTGCCTGTTAGTTTATGCACAGATATTAAGCAAAATTTTACATCAATCTACAGTCGGTGTTAGCCAGTAAAACTGATATACAGCAACTAATCCTCCAGTATTCTGCATAGAACAAGAGCCCAGTGAGCCCACAAAATCTTGCTCTGCCATTTTAGTAGGTAGTAAGGATATCTTCAAATCTTCTCCTTCAATCAAACTAGAAAACATGGGCTTTGCTATTGAAACTGTTCATCCAAAGTAAAGCAAGTTGTATAGACTTGATACCTCTATCACACTTGTAGCTGTAGATTCTACTGTTTCACACCTATGCTGATTATCTTTAAAACAAGGATTCTGTGAACATCGCCACGACACCAAAATCACTTAATTTCTTTTGAAATTTTTACATGTTTGCTTAGACAATAACAGTAACTGCAACCTAATTAAAAACGAAAACAAAAACAAAAAACACAAACAAACAACAAAAAAACCCCAACCAAACCAAACCAAACCAGAGAATTGAATGCCTGGTTGTAATGCAGGATGCTCACAGGGATTTGTTTCCTTAAATTATGATCTATGGGAATATAGGCAATTATTCAGACTGAAGTTAAGTGTAACTTCTAAAAAAAAACCCCAAAAAAACTCCAAACCCCATTTCCTCAAACTTCAAACTAAGAGTACAAGTGTGTCGTCAGGTACAACCAATGCTGAGAACCACAATTTTGCACTCTGGGAACCACTGCTGTAATGCATGACAACTACTTATAACTATCAAATTAGCAACAATGTAAAGCAGGAGGTTACATAGTCCAGAAGAAGAAGAAGATACTTTAAAAATGTTCCACAAAAAATGCAAACTGGCTATTGTTACTCAGCTTTTAATCCCCAGAGAAAAAAAAAGCTTATGCACTTACATTTCATCATCATATTCTTTTGGAGGTGATGCTGCAATGACTAAGTCAATCCAATCCTGAAAAAGAAAAGCAGAGGCAAACATCAGCTGCTAAATACTGCTTTTAGAGGGGGCCAGTGGACCACCATGGAATATCAGATAGAGAATCAGGGAGTTAATCTATTCCTGGAAAACCACAGGAAGCAGCAGCAAGGTCTCTATTAAAAAGTTCTACAGGAAGACCATTTAAAGACTGAGCTGTCTGATTTGTATCTTGAAACTAAAGAAAATTCTACTGTTGCAACAAGATCTTTAAAAAAAGTTATTCTATGAATCATCATCATTGGTCATCTGAGCAACGAGTACAGTTCTTGCTGTGGAAACACTCACTGTAGCTGAAGGCCAATGTTGCTTGTAAATCAAGAAATCAAAGATAAGCTATTATCAGAAAACTCCAATCTGCTTGCAAGTAATTTTCAATATCAAAGAGTGATTCTACATATAAAGGTACTATGAATACTTAGAATATAATGTGTTTAAATACCAATCTTGACATGTGGCTAAATGCCATGAAGTTTCCTAGTAAATTACACACATGGTTTTCAGAGATGCTACATACCAGCATCTTCTGCAGATTTTAGCTTACTTTTAGAGTACCTGACATACCCACTATTTTGATGTTTGCAGCTTTGTTTGTGTGGATGTGACAATGCCATGATAGAAAAGCAGCTTACATATGAGCTCTGTAGATAGACTGAAGTAGCATCCCAGGTTACTTACCCCACCCATGTTCCAAGCTTTTGCTAGAGTTGCCTGTGCTTCTGCCAGTTTGCTGTCGATTAAAATCTTGCCATTTACAGCCAGTATTTCATCCCCTTTCACTATGCCTCCTGGAAAAAAGACAAATGTGTTATACATATACATAAACAAAACAAAATTCTAGGAGGCTTTTCTGTGCCGTATTTGTGCAGTACTGACTATAATGAAAAGTGTTCACACTGGATGCAAGGGTCTCCACTAAAAATTGTAGGAAGTTTGCTACAGGCAAGCAGAAAAGGAATTTTTAAGAATGACAAAGCCAAACTAATCTCTTATTGATCATGACTGGTAAGAAACTAGTTCAATATGATTTTCTACAGTTTGCCTGTTTGGGTAATCCAGCTATACAGTTACAAACTGGGACTGACTGTAGGATGTTACTACTATGCCCCATTCCTGGAAGTGTTCAAGGCCAGGTTGGATGGGGCTTTTGAGCAACCTGGTGTAGGGTAAGGTGTCCCAGTCCATGGCAGGGGCTTGGAATTAGATAATCTGTAAGGTCTCTTCCAGCCCAAAAAATTTCATGATTCTATAAAAATTCCTTAAATTCCTGAAGGAATAAAATTGCTTTTGTCAAGGGTTTGCATGACGGTCATTTCTTTGGAGGGGTATGTGTAGTGTTTGCTCCTTGAACTGATTTTGACTTGCCAATCTGGAAAGATCACAACCAGTTAACTGGAACTGGATTTGAAGAGGGTGGTAAGAGGACAGCCTTAGTTATGAGAGATCCTGAAAAGAGTGAAGAGCCAAAAGGAGCACTGAGGAGATCAAACGACTGAGTTGTTTTTACAGCAAAGTGACTTGAACTCAGGTGCAAGGCTGGAACAAGGACAGCAAAGACAGTATAAGGGAATATTGCCCTCTCTGTTGACCTGGTCATCACAAGAGCTCTCAAGAAAAGGATGGCAGATACTTCCCACCAGGTGCAAAGCCCAGATGTGTTGGTGAGCATGTTCTTGTACCTTCAAGAGCTAAGCTTCAGAGGCTCTGGCCTTTAGTGGGGTTTTGGGAATACAGCCAGCTGCTTAACTAGACAAATTACTATTTAAAGTAGCATAAAGAACAAAACTAAGCAGTGTAATGTAGCTATGGCCAGGTAATTGCTTTGCATGTGGAAGTACTAGAAATGTCATTGCTTAGAAATGATGAATTAATTTAAGCAGCACATGTGGGCTACCCTTAAACTTGAGACATAACGTGGGTCCTTGGGCAATCTAAGTGAGCCTTTCAGTACCAGGCTATGAAATCAGCCAACCATTCTCAGTCAGTGAAAGGAGACACTTTGGAGCAGGAATCAAATTCCCCATTGTTACTCACCATGTTTGTCTGCAGCACCATCCTCGTAGATGGCAGATACAACTATCTTTCCAATTGGAGAATCAATTCCTCCCTCGACTGCAAGGTCCAGCGATCCTTCCTATGAATAAAACAGTTCTAGTTCAGAAAAGCCTGTTATTTTTTGCCATTAGCAGTTTAATCTTTCCTTCTTCCCAGTAAGATCAAATGCTTACATGAACCTTTTAAACATCAAACAACTAACATAGTATTTACCTTTTTTATTCGTAATAGCCGTACATCTTTTCCCAAAATCTGGTCTGGGGTAAACTGTGAAAAGATATAATGATTAATCATTTCCACTTTGGAAACACGAAAAAATTAGGCTGATCTATGTGATTTCTGGGGGAAAAGGGACCTTTCCCTCTTCCAAAAGTGTAAGAGGAAGATCAGAATGCTACATGACCTTTTCCTGTAAGAACACTCCTGGGTTCTTACAAGAAACAACATGACTAGAAAAGACAAATACACAAGAGCCAGAAAAGCAACAAGCAAGAATCTTACCTATTCCCAGCCCTCAAAATCAAGGATTTGGCTTTTTTTTTTAGACAGTATTTCATATTAAACAGTGAGCCATGTTTAAATTCTCTCCTTACCATTGAATATGGATCAAAATCTTCCACGTATTTCTGGAAGCCCTGAGAATAAAATGATAATTAATTGCAAAAGCAGCCACTCACACGCTTAACACAAAAATTCCATCTTATTTATTAGTGAGAGAACATGTAGTTCTGTAAGCTATGAAAGAAGACAGTAACTGGAGAAAAGCCCAGAGAGACATCAGAGTCCATCCTGACAGTCAGAAGACATCTCAAAACCTCATGACAAATCAATAATTTGAGTTGGTCTTATCATGGAACATTTCTGAGGAAGAGTTTACCACCTGTCAGCTCCACAGTTCCTCTCTACTCCTGACAGAACAGAAACAAATCTTGAAAGCATCATAAGCAGGTATGTTCTGCCACACTCTTTGGAGCAACATTTCTTGGGATTTTCAGCATGTTGGATGGTAACAGGTAGAAATGACAGGTTCCAATTCACCTGTCAGCAACATTACTCCACTCTGCCTGGCTTTTTGGACTCTTTTTCAGCCCCCTTCTCTCATTCTTGATGTGGACTTTCAGGTGGTTGGCTTCATACCACAAGCAAGTCCAGGACAACAATTTGTTGGACAATTTTCAGGACAATAATATGATTTTTGTTTTCATAGGGTTCTATGGAGGACTTAAATGTTTTGTCAGGGAATGTCTGAAATGCAGGAGATGATACTGCAGTTAGGCACAGTAAGATTTAAGCTTTGAGAGGACACACAAAGTGTAGTGCTCAACTCTTGTCAGACCAAGACTGCAGGGAAAAGCAGGAGTTACCTTTTCTGAAAAGATGGGAGTTCCCACCAGCAATCAGGAGTCAATGGTGTTTGAGTGGCAGTTTCTTGAGGAGAATTAGTAGCTACTGGGTGAGACTGTATGGCCAGTGCTGGAGATTTATGAAAGCTCTGCACTTATGCTGCACACTAAAGAAAGGACTTCAGAAAATCTTTACTGAGGCACCTAGCTCCCACTCTTGTGGTCTCAAGCTGCAATCACCTGGTGGTAGGGGAACACAGAACCACAAAACCCTTTGGAGACACAGCAGGCAAGCCAATACCTGACACAGACCAGTGGTTCAGTGCATGATCAAGCTTGATATATTCATTATTGCCCTCTTTTCTACTGGATCCATTTGACAACAAAGATTATTCCACGGTCAGACTCAGCTAAGCCTTTTTCCACTTGTAAACCAAACACACACAGCTTGAGTTTCCTGTGGTATATTTAAGGGCTGGCTGTTAAATGGCAAAGCTGCAGCAGAAAATACTAATGCCTCCTCTGCTATACTCTTTACCACCTCTTTCAGATGCCCAGTTTTGATGTGATTCTGAACCCTCTTGGGTCTGATCTCACCCATAACAGCACTGCCTTACATTAAGTTTGTTACACTGCATTACATTTGTTAACCAGATAAATGGGAATTTCATCACAGACATCAGCAAGAGTAGAATTTCATGCTGGGGGAAAAACATCAATCAATCACTCATTAATTTATGAAGTGTATTAATATTGTGAACCATTTAACTAAAACCGTAAGAGAAACATTTTATAATGAAAGCTATCTAAACAATTAATACTTTGAATAACTGAATTAGTACTGCCTTTTGGAATCACGACTCAAGTAGGTATCTATGGGTTTGAAGCAAGTAATTTAGAGAAAAGAACTCCAATCTCAGCCAAGTCACTAAGTAATTATGTAACCTAAAGGAAGTCAGTGAACTCTTTGTCCCAGGTTGTCCTCATGAAAAACAGATGTTGCCCTTGAAGGAAGTTTTCCTGGGAAAATAATCTTTAAACAGGAAAAAAACCCCCAAAACCTCCACAAAAAACAAACACACAAAATAAAAAACATCACCACAAAATTAAAAAATCACCACAAAACCAATCTTCAAGGAAAAGTCATAGAAACATAGAATATCCTGAGTTGGAAGGAACTCCCAAGGATCACCAAGTCCAACTCCTGGCCCTGCATAGAATGATAGAATGACACCATGAGCCTGAGGGCACTGTCCAAACTTTTCTTGAGCTGTCAGGCTGGTGCCTCCAGGAGCTTCTTCCAGCGCCCAACCCTCCTGTGGGTGAAAAACCATTTCCTAATAGTCACCTAAACTGTTTTTTCTTTGGGTTCATAACACTATGTACCAGAGACAGGATCTGGATCCAATAATGTACAAATATTGCTAAGACAGAGAGAAGACATGCACTGAACTGTAACAGATCTTCCCTGAAATGGACACCATAAATTCAGAGGTCAGAGAGTGCACTCCATATCCAAGCAGAAACCAAGGAGCACCAAGTGGAAAGCACAGTCCTGAGCCTACCCTTCCACCACTCAAGATATTTCAGGTGAAAGAGTTATGACCATTCAAATCCCTTCTTGACATTCAGAGGACTGAGCATAAGTTGAAAACGGAACACTAAAATGTTTGATTGCACTGAAACAACTCTCTGTCTGGACTTCCAGGTGAAAGCTGAAGTTACTATTTCAAGAAAAAACACAACCTCCAAAACACAAGCACTTATATTAATGATACTGCTTCCCTGGTTTCTAACAACAATAGTTAAGAGCAATTGAGACCTGAAATAGCAACAAACCACAAACAAACACACAAAATCCAAGCAATAACAACAAATAATTGAAAGAGAAACTCATGACCAGACATAAAAAACTTCAAAAAACCACCTCTTTTGAGAACACAATTGTTATATATTCAGAACATACTGGCATTTACTGGCAAATAAATAATCTCAAAGCTGGATCTTTTTCAGTTTTCCCTTTGGATATAGATTGAAATTGATTAAAAGAAGAAAAAAATTATATTAATCATAATGTTTTACCTCTCAAAAGCTCACTCTGTGAGCTCACTACTGTGTGCCGATTTTTCATATAACATCAATGCATCTAACTTAGCATGCATTAACAAAGGGGTTTTGTACAGAAACTGGCACATTTTACAGCAGCAGAGAAGTTTAGCATAAAGTTCACTTCTTCAAGGAACCATCAGCCAGCCAAAGGCAAAGAGATGAAAACTTCATCATTATGACAGAGGAAAGCAACAGAAGTAAAAATGCAGTGGGAAAATCCTACACAATACAGAAAGGCTGAATGAACAAGGCTTTCCACCAGTTCCTCTGATTTCCTACCAGTAACTATGTTACGATGACAGCTCTATTTGTTAAACTGATAAAGCATTTTATTACTGAAAGCATTGCAGCTGGACACTAAAAGAAACAAGGAAACCTTAGGAATCTCAGTATCAGATCAGTTATCAGTGTTCAACTATCTTAAAGGTTGCACTTAACCACATAATTAGCTAGAGATGGTTCAACCTGAAGGATTTATTCTCTTTCTTCTTTTGCCCAGACTAGCAGGAGCCACAGGCACACACTTAAAGCTTACAAAGACTAGCAGTTCTCATGCACTAGGACTTTCCTGCATCTTCTGTTATAGAAACTAAGCAACAGAATTGGAAAGGAAGGATTTAAATCTATGATCAGTCAAACAAGAAGTACCACACAAAACACGAAAAATGTTATTTTACTTGTTTTTTGTTAGATCTAAATGATGAATTGTAAACCACCATCCTTTTAAACATCTCTTGTGGCTGCAAAAGAAAGAAAATTGCCAAACCATGTATTAACTTCTTGCTGTAAATCACTTACTCATAGATTATCTTACTGCTTATTTTGTTCTCCTAGGGACTGAATCACAGTCGCAATTGTTAGTGCTTGTTCCCTTTATCATTTCAAAATGAGAGAGCACACACAGTAAAATAGTACTGAATGCAAAGTGGAAAGAATTCTACAGAAACTACATAAATAATGCACATTTCCATACCACAAGATTTCTTGAAAATATTTTCCGTGACTGCTTTTACAACTCATTTCTACAAGAGTTCTTGGGTCTCTCATCAATGATATGTGAGAAAAATTTGAGAAAAACCCCAACCCTAAACACATACAAAATGGTAGACAAGAATTTCTAAAATATTGAGAAGTCATAATAAATAAATGTTTATACAATTAAGATTTCCTTTCCTACCAGGGATTTCCTATAGTGAAGAGGTGAATTCTATTATTAAATGGATTTTATTTTATTGTGTTTGGCTTTAAGGCCTTAAATGACATATTCATTCTGTTTTTCTGTCACTTCCTCTATTCTAACCAAATGGTACTCTGTAGTTTGGAATCACTTAAAATACAGAATATCATACAAGTCTACAAAAATTTTCAAAAATGAAACAGGCTAACTCCCATATTATTGTACAAAACACTACTGATAGTTCCCTAGCCTCCACTCAAAACCTTACAGCAAATCAGGTAACGCATTTGCGTCTTCTGAAACAAGAAAAGCTTTCCACAGACCCAACACTGGCATTTACCTTTTCAAACCCAATTAGCTTTATATTACTGTTAGTTTCACTAATGTTTCTCTCAGTGTCCTATAGTCCTACCATTATAAAAACATATTCTGGAGTTAATGAAAAGTGGTTTGTGTTTAATTAACACAAACAAGCTTTCGTCTTGAAGGACAGTGGGCAAGCTTGGAATGATTTTCCACAAATCTCTTTAGAACCTCCCTAAAAAAAAAAAAAAAATTTCAACACTGATTGTTTTGGTATGGCTATAACCAATACTAACTGAAATTTCCAATCCTCCCCCATCTTGCTACACAGTATCTAAGAAACTGCCTTGACTTCAGTCCTGCAGAATCAGGCTTCAAATCTTGCAAATTAGAGGAAAGCTTGAATATTATTTTTCTCCCTTCAGAAATTCTTCATCCAGCCTCAAAAGAATAAGGAAGGAAAAACCTTTTGTAGCAGCAAGTGCAGCAGAGCCTTGTAACTCATACAACAGAATGTTTTTGATAGATGGAGAGCAGAGACTAATGTTTCTGGTAGTTTTGCATCTATGAAAATCTCACCACTAAATCATAACAGTCCCCTCCTGTTCTTTGAACTAAAATTAAATAGGCTTCACCATGAGTTATTCCAGTTCACTCTAGTGCAGCTCACTCTGATTTTGACTCAGAGCAGCCCTCGGTCTTCAAGGCCACACTTAAGGTTTAAACATCTACAATAACTTCCCTATTTTTAAGTGAAAACAATTTCATTTTCATCAACTGTTAAAAGACCTGGTAATTCTGACCTGAATTTAATTAATAAGATTACTTAAGTCACAACAGAGACTATATGACCCATGTAACAGAAGAATTTTACCTATTCCTTCATGCCTATTTAATCTTAAGTTCATGATTTTTCATCTTCTTTACTAGTCAATTGTTTGAATATAGGCCAGCTGGATTAGTTGCTTGAATAAAATAAATCCATCAACCTCAGCTTCTTGAGCTTAGTACGAAGGACAGTTAAACTCAAGAAAAAACAAGGCATAAAAAGTGGTGTGCATTATGTCAGATTCAGATATAAAAGCTGGAGCTCCATAAGATGTGTGAAATCTAGGAAGATGAGAAACCAGGCAGCAAGTGTATGTTGTCTTTGGTGATGCTGTCCTCCACTAAGAGAAGAGGAACTGGTCCTGTATCCAAACAGTGAACACACACACACACAAAACCATATCTAGCAACCAAACAAACCCCACTCCCCTTTTGCAGGAAATCTAATTATAATTCTTATACGCTTCTGGAGACAGGCAGATACTGTCTTGTTTGTCATACACTGTTCTTTTCTTTTTTATCTAAGAGAAGTAATCTCTGTCTTCAGTATCCATGCAGACTTTACTTCACATACCACTTGTGACTCCATTGCAGGGAGGATGAATAAATATCCTTTACTGCAGTAAGTCATCAACAGAAGTAAGTATAAGGTCTACCAAACCAATTTATAGACTGATCTTTCTCTCAAAGTCCTACCAGAATATTGCTCTCAAGGAAATTTTTATCTCCCAACTAATATAAGGCATTTTGGGAAGGAAGATGATTGAATCTGAAAGATTTTAGCAGACTTGTGATTTGGAAAATGTGCATGCATGCATAACAAATCATAAGACATTTCCCATGGAGGTGGATCATATTGCCAGTTTCTTAAACTAATTGTATGTAGTCAGTAAAAAAAAAAAGCGCCTTTTAAAATTTGTACCAAGACTATTTGATCACACGTAAAGGTATTATCCATTTTGTAAACTAAGTTCACATATACACACTTTTTCAAGAGCTAGATGATATTAACTGAAGATTATGACTTTGTTCATTCCTCCCCTAAGGGATTTCATATAACTTAGAGATGTTAAATTACTGGAGACAAATAAAATGAGAGCTCCAACTGAAGGAAACATCTTCACTGGAGAGGGATCTGAATTTATTTTTAGCTCATGTGCCTGCCTTTCTTAAGAAACTTATTAAAACTGCTTCCAATTACCATGCAATTCATTTATAATGTAGAAGCTTCAAGATGACTCTGGCTGTGGGAAAAGTGGTTACTAAGTATCACTTAAATTTGTTCAAAGTGTAACTGGGGAAAATAAAGGAACAAGAGTATCTAAATTATTAAAGCAAAAAATGACAAAGAAATCCATCATGTTTGAATAAAACATAGTTAGGAATATTGTGCACATAATTTATTGCCAGAAATAGGTTTTAATGTAATAACTGCAACACAAATTTGATGGGTCTTTTTCTGTCACTTACTGTCTTACAAATGCATATATATGTGTCCACACACATGCATGCAACAAACACAGAACTCCAATATTAAGAGCTTAAGTTATGACATCCCTCAAGAATAAATACTACTAATTAGTACACCAGCTATTTCAGATGAATGTCAAGGACTGTCAGCTAGGAGTTATCACCTGTCTGAGCAATATTTCTCCTTTTTTTGCTCACTAAGACCTGGCTCACCTTCTGTCTAAACTACAATTCCCAAGAATGCTACATGGTTGGTACTAAAATGTTTAGCCTCTGACTTGTTTCTTACATTTGAAACAGAAATGTAAAAGAAATAAGAAAAAGAGGCTGATTGTGAGTGAAATTTGCAGAAGCATTGCATGACCAGTATATTGGAATCTGATATAACAACATACTTTTTATCCCTGGAAATTAAGATATGTTTAAATTATATATACGTATATATGATAAATTATATAATAAGGCATACATATATCTTCAAGTATGTTCATGACTGTTTACAAAGGAAAATAGCAGTTGAATTAATTTTTATTATTTCATTTCTGATTAATTCAGAATTTAAAAGAATAAAACCTAGCAAGCATCTGAATAAATGAGAAATAAGATGTACAAAATCTAGGGCTTTATGCAGCTCTAGAACTATGCATCCCTGTACAAAAGTTGTCACTAAAGTGGCTTTTCCACCATGGAAAAAATGGAAAAATACTGTTTTGCACTTACCATTTATGACTGCTTGAAAATATACAGGAATTTTAGTTAGCAGGAAATGGTACAAAGATTGATTCTATGAGGACATCTCAAAAACAATGTCAAAAGCAAACCCCCACAGAACTGGAGCACTCAGAAAAAACATATGAAAAGGCTTACCAGGGCCTCTGATTTGATTGTTGGCCTGACCACGAAGTTTGGGTCAGGATGCAGCATAACTGGTTTAGAGACTATTGGTACCCCTGGGTGACGCTGTGTAGGTGGACTTGGAGCAAGTTGCTATGGAGTTAATTTAAGAAAATTAGAGTTCACAACCTAATTTGCACAAATCCATTGTTTCACCAAAACTCCTCGGTTCAAATGGTTTATCATAAAGAATTTAATGATACTAATACAAAAAAGAGCAGACAATTCTTTTAACTAAGGCTTACAAAGTCAACAAACCAAAACACAATTTCTCTTATATCCCAGTAGTAGCTTTTCACCTAAATTCTGGTTTCACCAGCAAGATTATGGAAAAATCTCAGCCCTGCTTTTGGCATTTTTCCCATAAAGGCAACAAACTGAATGAGAAGTAGAGGAAAAAGAATCTCAAAACTGCTAAATTTGAGTGTAAGAACACAGTGAACCCCAAATAAGATTTTAACTAATCCACAGCTAAATAGATATTTTAAAATTAAATTCATCATGGCTAAAGCAAACAGCTTTCCATAAAGAATTTCAAGTCAAATTATGTTGATTTAACAGTGAGGATTTGTTAGGTTAATTCCCTACCCTTGACACCAAAAAGCAGAGATACCCAGAGGCATCTGAGACCTAATAATTCAGCATGTCCTAGTCCAGTCCTACCCTTCTTACTCAGCCAAAACTCCCATTGACATCAAGCACAGTTTTATTCAGGAAAAGAGTTCAAAACTGAGCCCTGTGGGTTCAGTTTCTAACTTAATCCCAGCAGCTCTTGGGACACTTTCCTCAATGTTTCTCATAGGAAATGTGATGTATTCCAGAGATTGTTCGTATGGTACAAGCTGTGACCTCTGAAACTCTTTATCTGCTTCCAGCAAATGGATTAAGCCACTTTTTAAAATTTTTTTTTTCTTTGGTTTTGTGTGGTTTTTTCCCCTGTGGGGATTTTCCCCCCCATCCTTTCCTTTCTTAAATAATATTAAAGTTTGAATCAGATATTTGAAAGTCTCTGTGGATATCACTCAACAAATGTTGAGTGCAAAATACAAAATAGTGCAAAATACATTGTATCATTAAGCATTCTGACCGTAGAAGAATCAGAATCAACAGATTCACAGATATCAACTTGTTAAACTGCACTGGAAGTGGATGACTTCTGGAGTTGCACAATTTAGCAACAGATTTTTCTAGAGTGGCAGAATGGACGTCTGATTATTCTGACTCAAAATCAGTGCAGAGAGATATCAAACTACTGGTGGTTCTGAGAAAAAACTTGCATTTTAGCACCCATAATATTTAAGAGATAGTTTGAACCTAGCAATTTTTGCCTTGATGGAAGATCAAAGCACATACACTGTGATGTACAGACATACAACATGCAAATATGGACTGCAATTCGCTAAACCATTGAAATACAAAATCCTTGGACCATTAGGAGTCGCTTCCACCACTTGTGCTGTCAGCACAGCAATGTATGCACACAGATCATTCCATGTGCTGAATTTTAAATAAATTAGCCCTGCAGAGTGAAACCCTTGACATTTTCTTGCCATTAGCACTACATGGGAAGTTCATGAAACTACAGCCATGATAAACAGGACGTGACATACCAGCGGGCTGCTTGTCACTGGGGACGCTTTGCCAACGTGGGAGGTATCTCTTACAACCTAAACAGCAACACACTTAGTACTGGGTTCATATAAAGTGTAAAGCTAATATTATTTTTTTCAGAAACAGGCAATTTATACCAGATATTTTAATAGCTAGTTCTCAAGAATGTCTCTGACAGGATTTTTATTCCTTTTGTCAGGTTTTGTTTGAGCTGAATTGGAAATTAAATGATCTGGGCTAAAACCAAAAATGGAGCAATATAGAGAAGATTTACCAGCTTGACTAATCTTTTAAAAATGAACTTATGGGACAACTACAGTTGTCGTATTTTTTGGCCTTAGCAGGTATAAACACAAGATTTTTAATCCATAGTCACACAAATACACTGCTTTTGCTTATCTGGGGGGTTAAAAACTGACTTTTCAAAAGGTAGTGAGAATAAATTGTCAAGCTTTGTATTTTTCTTCCATTTCTGAAATGACATCAGAAATACCGAATGATCTATTTATAAACAAAGCAGCTTCGGCTCAATTAATTTTACTAAGAGCCTAGTTACTTCCTCATATACACTAATTATAATCAGTGAAAACTGACATTAATTTTAAAGGCTAGGTTATTTGTTGTTACCTAACATATTTTTCTTAATTATTCATTTATTTTCTCTAGCATAGCTAGCAGTGCCAAACTGCCAGAAACAGATATTAGAATATATCGATTTGGGGTCAGATTAGTATGGCAGTTCCTATATTACTGCTTCTATCTGAATATTCTCTGTTCTCTTTAGAAGAAAGCATTTCTCCTCTCAACAGAAGTATTTTGTATACTTGTGTCGTTTCACATCATTTTTATTTTGTAAATAACTTGGGAAACCTGCTATCCATAAGAATATATTTCCATTTCAGTAGATGTAGCACATTCTTGGCACTTCAAATGTATGAACCACATAGATCAAGCACTATCAGAGGTCCACATAAATTTACAAGAGATTCATGGGGCACATTGGGGCATTTATTCACAGAGAGAATCTACCAGTTTCCAACAAGTGATAAATTTGTATATCCTTCACCACCCGAGGAGAATCATGCAAATACAAAGACTATTTAGTAAACATGCAAAACCCTCAAAACCCAACAGTGCAGTCAGTCAACCCATGCAGAAAACCGTGTAGGAAGGAAGTGACCATTACAGGATCCTCTTCTGCTGCTTGAAACAAGCAAGCATCTCTTGCCAAAAGAACAAGTACATGATTCTCACTACAGTGCTTAGCAAAGAGAATTGTGATGAATCAGCTGCCATTTCTTTCCTCAAGCAAGATTTGGCACAAGACTTCTTTCATTTGATTCTCTCTTGGACTCAGATTGCAAGAAGGAGAAAGTCGATCTTTTCTCAAGGTGGAAGAAGTCAAACCAGGTTACCAGCTCTTGCTTTTTAATTTTACACTGTTTTGACCTTTTCAAAGTTTGACCTTCTGAGTTTATGTCAATTTTCTTTGTCCACTCTTCTCACTTAACAAAGCAATTTGATGACACATTTAAAGCACTTCTCCAAGTCATTTTCACTATAGGGATACTTTTCTCAAATGTAACAATGAATTAAATCTGCTGCCTGTAATTGCTTTTTGTTTGTTTGTTTTTAATCACTCAAGTCTAAATCTTTTCTTTTTTTTTTTTTTTTTAACTGGCACATTCTGCCTACGACACCTGCAGGTAATAGGGCTACAACGTATTCAGGCAGGAGAGGAAACTCCTCCTGATTAATGATAAATATATTAAAAGGAAACTACCTATGGACTGCAATCACTTCTGAAAAAATGAAGAAACCACCTCATTCCCTCTTTGAGCATTGCAAGGGGCAGAAGGGTAGATCCAGCGGACGAAGAGGATGCTGGATCAGGGCAGGGAGGCACGCAGGGGAACAGTAAAGGCGCATGCATCCAAACAGATCCCGAGGTCACCTGGGAAGCTGGTGTTACCAACAGGGCTGGACCTCGTGGAGCATTTGAGGCAGGAGGTGGGTGAGCTGCTGGTGCTGGGGTAACACTGGGCGGTGGCGGCGGGGGCGGAGGGGGCGGCGCACGCTGCTTGGGTTTGTCAACTTCATCGAGGTTTATGTCATCCAGATCCGTGGTGTGCAGCTGCAGGCCCCCGGCAAAGCGCCGCATCGAGGTGGCAGAGGGAGAGGCAGAGGGACGGCCACCCGCCAGCTACGTGGGACAGAACAGAAACCTGCCTCAACGCTGTGCCCGCGATGGTTCTGAAGGATGGCCAGCCCTACAACACAGCCTAACTGCTCCTACACCTCTGCTTCTCCCTCAGGGAATATACACAAGCATTTTTCTCTGAAAGCCTTTCTAAAAGCACACCTACGGATTCCAGTTTAAAAAGATGAAAAACGGGAGTGACGTGACAGCAGCTCATGGGGTAAGGAGGTTGAAAAAAGAAACCCCACAAAACCCCAATGGCATGAAGTTTTCAGAAGGCAAAATCACAGGACAAACCAAAATAACACAACTTTTGCCTCTCTGGCTCTTCTGAGGAGAAAGCGAGAATTACTCCTCGCAAAGGTGACTATTTGAAGGAAAATAATCAAAGACAGGCCCTGAGATTCTACGTCATTAAAAAAGGGAAAGCGGTTAAAGTTTGTAAACATAACCACACATTAGTACAAGAAAGGAAACTAAGCCTAAGCAGCTATCAAAACAAAAATTTATTGTGCTACAAAATTCAGAACCTCAAGGGGTTTGAGATCTTGTAATTTATGTTAATCCACACCAGATCTATTGAGGTACTAAACAACTTCAGAATTTGAGCACAATGAGCAGCTCATCCAAAAAAAAAGAAAAGGATGTGTGTGAGGAAGGAGTCTACATATGCTTTTAGAGTTGCTAACATTTCTTTTATCAGTGATCAAACTGGAATATTTGAGAAAATTCAGTCATTTTGCTATTTTGTAGACTCACCTGAGGAAACCTCACACAGATAAGTTGTCTGACAGACATGCTCATCTTACTCTAATAGGGCAACACTTCCCTCAAGTGGGTAACACTTTTCACATTCTTATCTAACTTGCTCATGGCTCGGTGCTGAAAAATAGCTATTTCTTTGGCAGAGGTTGAGATCTTGAATGTTCTTGTTCCCAAGAAATAGTTCAAACCTGTAGCACTTGAATATTTTTTCAGCTGCATTTACTCCTAAGGAGCACTCAAGTTTTGTATTTTAGGTGTTTTAACCGCTTAGATAGGTCTGTGGAAAAATGGTAGTAGAGCAATTATATATAACGTAATGGAAAAATTTATGGAGCAAACTCAACACAGAGTGATTGTCTTAAATCCAGGTAGAGCTCTCAAAGTGTAACAGTCTCTGTAATCTGTAATGTTCCTTCTTTATTTACAAAAAGGGGGACAAAGTTCTAGCAGAACTAAAGCTGCCAAGTTTGGATAGTGAGAGAAAAACTCTCCATAATTATTCCACTAAAGACCTATACTGAAAAACCACATGGATCTGAGCCTAGGGCCATGAGGAACAAAAGATCAGCTGCTTTTTTCAGAGCTGCTCCACGCTGACCTGAAGGAAAATCATGTGAGAGCGTTCCCCAAGGTCCCTTTTGTGGTTGCAGTTTCTCGGGGATCCCATGGGAGCTCAGTAGATTGCAGTGTTCCTCTTGGAAGTGGCTTTCCTTGGAAGACAGCCACAGCAACATGATGGTGGGAAAGCCTCACTCCACGTCTAGAACCATGAGGCTCTAAGGAATAATCACTATCTGCAGCTCCCCCTGATTAAAGGGGTCTACTTAAAGCACAAGCCCAAACCCTATTCCTTGTGAGTTTCATTATATTTTTGTAATTTTCTTATCCTGGTCCTTTAGTTCATGCAATGCAAGGAAGGTACCAAGACCTCATCATCAATGAGGTTCTTGTATTCACATGACACTAATAAATATAGATTTGTTACTTGGCAGTATGTCCCACCCAGCCCAAATATTTCATGAGACAATAAAACTGTTAATTTAGTGGTGATAATGTATTTTAAAAGGACAAAATATAATCTGTTCATTAAAATAATGTATAAATCCTCATAAAATATAGGAAAACCAAATTCTGTAGATTCTAAGTCATCAATTACTGGCTCTTCCTCCTTCCCTCTTAGAAAGAAGACTGAGGGGGAAAGACTGATTTTTTTCACTGGGAAAACCTGCTTTTAGGAGACAACTTTCAGTTATTTAGAGATCATGCAATATATGGAAAAGCTAGAATTTTACCTCAGGAGACTCATTCTCCACAGAGGAAATCTGTTCTAACCGTGTTTGACAAAGTCTTTCCACCCAGTGCTGCACCTTTTCTGATTCTTCCAGGTCTTCTCGTTCTGTCTCAGATACCTTGACCATAACATTGGTGCATTAGAAATTAGAAAGGCTGACTAGAAATAAGCAAATGTGGCAATAGAATTTTGCATTAAAAGAGCTTTTAAAATTTCATTATCTTTGACTTAATTAAACAAGTGTCCTGCTAAAATAATTCCACTAAAAATCCATCTAATTTTCTTTTAATATAGCTTTGTATTTGATAGATCACAACATACCTCTTGTACAAGACGATTTATTTTCAGTTGTTTTTCTTTCTCCAGCATTCCTTCTTTCTCTTTGGCAAGTTTTTGCTCAAACTCCATTTCCTTTTTATTCTTCTTCTGTTCACAAAAACTATCACTTTTTGACTTCTTTCGTTCTTTCCCTTTCTGGGAAGGTTTTTTTAACATAAAATTTTACATCAGCTAAAACCACCACAAACTTCAGCCTTGGTACATGAGTGTCTGCCTTGAAAAATTAATTACAGTCTATGCAAGTATGGGGATGGTTTTTTAAAAGAAAATCCAAAGTCCATTTACCCAGCAATTGGCAGGAAATTCAAACTTTTTGGAGGGCTTGTGCTCCCCAACATAAGCTGCACAAGATCAGAGAATTCAACTTCTTTGTTCCTCTGCAAAAGTACAACTTTGGGGTACATAGGCCCACTACAAAACTTTGAATATTCAAACAGTTTTGGTTGGGTTTTGATTTGCCATCTCTCTGTTTTTGTACATATATATATATATATATATATATATATATGACTGCTTTCAGGTACTGACAGATGCTCATGTATTTGTAGATGTAAATAGTTCATGCATCCAACGGCTCCATGCATATGCCCTAAAATCAGCACTGCATCCCCTAACAAAACTGAAATAAGGAATTATAACAGAAACTGAGTTGCTTCCAAGAAGGAATGCTGCATCACAAAGACCAGGTAACTCCTACAAGCACTGGATAACATCTACTCGGGTGACTTAACTAATACAGCACAAAGTGAGTCTAAAATTTTAGATGTAGGATATGAACAAAGGGAAAAGCTACACAGTCTTTTGGAAACCTCTGTTCTCACTGTCTTTAAGACACACACTGCTCGTTATTTCTACTTTAGTGATGTCACATTTCTGCTACCTTTCACATTTGTACAGGTAGGATTTAGTTCATATTGGAAATGCCATGATCTCCTTTCAATTATGAAAAGAAAAACAGAGGAGCAGGTGGTCACTTATTGAAAATTACTGCCCCTGCCAGAAAGGCTGTGCTTCAGGTTTGATTTTGTTCTTCTCATCATCATCAGCTATTGACTTTTCATGCTTTGAATTCCCAAAACCACCATGAACTGCTTCACATTAAATTGCATTATTTGCCTTCCTTTCACCTTTTGCACATTAATATTGATTACACAGCCTTGGGAGGCAGACATTTTCCCTGGAAATTACAAAAGCCTATTCCCCCAGTCAAGCAGTTAACTGGAACTTTGTACTGCTGAGTTCAGTGGGATGTGGTCTATTGCTTCAGGATTATGTGGTGGTGGTGTTATAGGGAGGGGAGCAGGGGGAAAAGGGACCCCAAAAACATTGGAGATAAAGCTTAACTAAAAAAATCTAGCTTTTCACACTAATGTTTTAACACAAATCTAATTCTGTGGTATGTTTTATTCAGGGATAATTAGTTTTTACCTTAACAACAATTACCAATATCATGCTCTAAAAAATTTGAAGATACATTTAGTACTGTCTGCCAGATGTAACATCAGGCAGGTCAACTTGCTAGGTATCAACATTTGAAGAATTACAGAGCTACACTAAGCAGTGTAGAGAAGCCAGAGTCTTCTAGAACATGAACATACATCTAAATGTCTTAGCTGCATTCACAGCATTCAGATACAACAGGATGATTCATCCTTTCCTACAATTTTCCCCATGGATTCAGTTTACTTCCTATTATAAATATTTTTAGTACAGAGTGAAATTTTGTTTTTAAAACAAACAAAAAAATCATTAGCAATAGGGAGTAGGATGAAAATTCATCACTGCCAAAAGCAAGTGATTAAAAATAAATCTTTTCAACCTTCTAGTAAAACTCAACAGGAATTGTGTAAGATTATTAGTATAGGAAGAGGTATTTGGGAATTCTCTAAACTATGGTTGTCAGCAGCAACAAAATATTACCTACCCTCTTTGTGTGAAGAGTTTCCAAAGCATGCATTTATAATTTTCTGATAAAAATCCTAACTGCCCTGGCCTTCACACAGGTTACAGATCCATGATGATTTACAGTCATTAGCAGTATAAAAAGTATTGGAATGCACCATCTTCTCCTAATCTCTTTTAAGGAGAACAGGTATATCCTGGGCACACAGAAGGTCACAGAAATAGTCCTAAGCAGTGATACAAATCCTTCATCTGTCTGAAACAATCCTGACCTCCTCTGAAACCTTGAGTTCTTGCAAGATACAGGCTCAAAACCTTCATGGCTCTTTTACCACAGTTAATTACCAAAAAAACCCACCACCAAAGCACACAACACAATAGCAATCCCCCTATAATATGGCTAATATACATTGCAAGAAATAAAGAGAAGGAAGAAACAGCAAGTATAAAATACTATTTAGCACTCTCATAAATTGCAATACTTCAGCAGCATCTCTACACACACAGGAGTATTCTATCAACTTTAAGATCGTAAATTTTTCTTCTCATATGTGCATGCCCAAAAGCCTTTTTCCTTCAGCACTCCTCCTACAGGGAGATTTGCAAAGGTATAACTGTATAATTTTTGTCTTTGTTCTGCTTTTACGTACACATGATTCTGAGGACTTTTGGAGAACATGAAGACATGCACTGCCCACCTGTAATGAGACCTTCTGCAAAGTGTTGTTATACAATTCCCTCTGCACGTGACAGAACTCAGAGGCTGAAGGACTCACAAGGACAAAGTCCTAGACACAGGCAGCCCAAAAACATCTTAATTTGTGCACACATTAAAAGAAGGAGCATTTGACTATAAAGAACGTTTACTAATAACAGAGAAGAAGAAAACTGAGGAATTCCAATTCAAACACACACAGAGCAAACAAATTCACATTTCAAACCTTGTACCTTACGTATTGTGGGAAATTTTCCATCATAACGATAGAACCATCCAAAAGCTACAAAAGGTAAAGAAAAAGTTGTTTTTTGAGGAAGAGCCAAGGACAGGCTCATACTCAGACCAAGCCATGCTGATATGTGTAACTGATTAAAATTCATTTGAAGACAGAACACCAGAGGTTTGATATTACATAACAAGTTCTTAGCTAAACTCCTGATAAATGGTTCTAGGACATTTAGTCATAAGTTTCCCTTATTTTAATGATACATATTTCATGTCAAACAAAGAAAATACAAGTAATCTTCACACAGAACCACACAGGCATGTACATTTAAGATTTCTATGGTCACACTCCTACTTTACAGTAGTTTTAGCAAGCCTTATGAAAATTAAACAAGCATTCAAACTCATTCAAGCTTGTGGCAGAACACTGCTTTTGAGGAGACATGAAAAGCTCAATTTCCCAGGAAAAAATATTTCAACCCAAGTTGGTAAATATTATAAAATATATTGCTAAGTAAAAGCATACAAAAGAACATATGACCATAACTTTATATAAGAAACACTGCTAACACAGAGCACTCAATATAGTCCAAGTTTCTGTAGGGTTGTCAAGGTGTCTTTAGATGCAATGACAGCAGCATTGTCAAAATCTTTCATCATTTACTAAAGGACCACACATATTTCCCTAGGAAAACCAAATGGTCAGTTCAATGTCAAGACTGACTGTCAGGAGGAGGTGAGACACAGGAAGAATCTGAATCAGGATAGGAAGTCAGGGCTGAGTGGCAAACCTGTTTGTCCTGCTTCATGTTCACTTCATCCATGTCATCTGTTTCAAGTTGGTCATGTGCAACTCCCTTTAAATCTTCTAGAGAAACAAAGGAGGAAAGGGGTGAGGGGACAGAAGTGACAGTAACTGGAGGTTCCCATGAAATGAAAAAGAGATCAGTAATGTGTGACTAGAAGTTTCCATGAAATAAAAAAAAGTAGTTAGTGAAGGGATGTTTTTCTACAGAACTGTTTTAAAAAAAGGCCCTACTTAAATCAATCTCCAACCTCCTCCAATCCTGAAGAGCTGTTAGAATCTACATGTGGATAATTAATCTGCTATGTGGTGAAGGGAAACCTGAAGAGTTTGGTGGCTTTTCCTGTAACAGAATCATCAGCAGACTTCCCCAAAGTCACACACAAAAGAATACATTAAAATAACATTAGGTTAAGATTTGATCCAGGTCTCTATAAATTATGCAACAAGCACTTTCCACATTTTTCTTTTAAAATACAATTTTAGTACACTCTCCACATATAATTTTCAGCTTCCAATTTAGTTTCTTAACTGCCAGCTAAGCTACAACTGTCTTAATTCCCTTTGGATGAGTAAGTCAGAAAGCCAGCAGCATCCTGGGTTGCATCAAGAGCAGCATGGACAGCAGGGCAAGGGCAGGAATTCTATCCCTCTACTCTGCTTCCATGAGATGCCTCCTGGAGTGCTGCATCCAGCTCTGGGGCTCCCAATGTAAGGTGAATAAGGACCTGATGGAATGAGTCCAGCAGAGGGCCATGAAGATGATCAAAGGACTGGAGCACCTCTGCTGTGAGGAAAGGCTGAGGGAGTTAGGGCTGTTCAGCCTGGAGAAGAGAAGGATGTTGGGAGACCTTTTGGTACCTAAAAGGGGCTACCAGAAAACTGAAAAAGAACTTATTCAAGGGGCATGTAGTGACAGGACAAGGGAGAATGGCTTTAAACTAAAAGAGGATAAATTTAGATCAGGTATTAGGAAGAAATTCCTTGCTGTGAGGCACTGGCACAGGTTGCCCAGGGTAGGTGGTGGATGCCCTGTCCCTGGCCATGTTCAAGGCCAGTTTTGGATGGGGCTCTGAGCAACCTGGTCCAGTGGAAGGTGTCCCCCACACATGGCAGGGGTTTGGAACAAGGTGATATTTAAGATCCCTTTCAATCCAAACTGACAGATAAACACTGAACAGAAACAACATGCAAAACAATGCACCAAACCCCCAAGCTGCAGAGATTGATGCTTCAAACCATTTCTTAGTAAGCCTTTTTATTTTTCCTGCTGCTGATTGTTAAAAACCACGACTATTCGAATGGATGTAGATTTTGCAAGGCAGGTACCTGTTAAGTAAGAGTTATTTAATTGATCTATCATATGCTTCCAGCCTTCTGAAAATAACCAATTCATGGCTAGCATAACTTGGAGACAAACTGGTGGTATATTCCAGAGAGTTCAGTGACGTGCCTGAGACAAATAGGAGAAAGCAAGTTGCCATCAATTACTTACTTTTGTGTTTGGAACGAGGGGCAGAGTGCACTTCTGCAGTTACAGTTTTTAGAGACTTGGGTGGTTCTTTAGGACCCCAGTCTTCTTCCCACTCCTTTTTAAATTTCTCTTCTTCTGCTGTTATCCTAGAGGAAACAAATGCAGTTATACATTCTGAGTACAAACCCAACAACATCAGTATATATTCATTATCATTATAATTTTTCAGTATATTTGTTTTTCCTCTTGAATATGAAGCATAAACTGCTTCTTCCTCATAACTTAATTCCTTTCATCAATCTGTGTCATCTACTAAGCTACTAAGCTAATTTGCAAAGTACAGTGTTATATATTCTTATTTAATATTCAGACCTATAAGGCCTGTTATATAAACACATGCACAGATACTAAGCCATGAGTGACACACTACAGTACTGACTGTCACCTTAAATGGAGTTAAAAAAAACCTCTCACTTAGCAATTTTTCATTTTTAGGATTGGAATTAATTACTAGAAAAGCTGTCAGTTTTAAATGAAACACTGAGTGACAGAACATCTACCTTACACCTAAATCAGATGTCACAATGGAAAATTATACCTAAAAATACATGTCTCCCCTCTATATCTTTACATATATTGTGATGATTGCTTTCTAAACACATAATTCTAGGTTGCCATAAAAAGTGACGCTTCTCAAAAAAAAATAAATACTGTTGAAATGGAAACTACATTAAATTCTCTATTCTAGGAAAAACAGGGGAAAAATAAAAAAAGAGAAGAAAGGGGAAGAGATCGGTACAGATAAAGGATGGGGGTGTTGCACAGAGTGTCACACTTCAGGAAAAGAACATGTAAAACAACTAAATTACCTAGTATGGCACAATGACCAGAGAAAAAAGACATTTCAAACAAAAATTCAGCAAATATCAAATATGTCCCAGCAGAAGTGAATAACCTAACAACATGTAGCTTCATATATGTTGCCTTGAATGATCCAAGATCTATTCTTGGCTGTAGCTTGCCTTGAACTGATAATATGGTGCCAAAATTTACCAGATCTTAGATATATATGATGCTATTTATATTTGGATTATCTTTTGCATCTCTAAATTAGCTAAAGTAAATTGAACAAATATCCACATGGAGTCAAAACACTCTTACATCTGTAGCTGAGCTCACTATTTAAATTTAGAGGCATTGTCAGAGAACAATGGACAGAATGTTTTTTCATTTAATTTTAGTTTTACAAAGTTGGTGTTGCAATGTAACTTTCAGTACATAGAGTTAGGGACCTCTGCCATTTAGGCACATTTGAAATTTTTTCAAATATAAGATACCAAAAAAGGGCATAGTGAGTTTATCCAAGGAATTCCTGCAGAAAGGATTCTGCAAAGAAGGCAAGGCATGATCCTCACAAACAATTTATACAGAAAAATATTGTATTAGCTTGCCACAACTGCTCATTAAATCTCAGCTTTAGATTTCATCTAGGTTCCTCTACCACCATTCTCCCTCTTCCTCATCCAGGAGATTGACAACAACTTAACAGTTTGTATTGTGATATGGAAAAGCTTAAAAGTGCCTGAGCAACACTTAAAAATTATACAAGGAAGTATAAAGCTGTGCTAAATCTTACACCGAGCAGCCCTCAGGGCATGAAAGCTCTCCCTGGGTGAGTAAAGATGCTCTTAGTGCAGAACAACACAGCAGACATCCAGAATCCATTATAACAGACAGGCAATCTAGATCTGGAGAACAGAATCATCCTTCACCTGTGATGGCCTGCTTTTACAGCACTTTTTGGCTATTGCAGGAATTTCTATAGTAGGCCACAATAAAGAACGGGATGTTATCAATTCCCTGGGATCAGAAAAGGGAAATGCGTAAGAATTCATCCATGTGCTGCTATAGAGCCCACAGCAGGACTGCCAGAAGATTCTTCTCTTGTGACAGCTGAGGAATATATTTCTTTTTGCACCTTACAAATTCAGAAATTCTTGCTCTTTTTCTAACAGAAAATTTTAGCTAATACATACATGAAAAGGGGCTTAAATTAATTAAATGAATCAAACCGCCCTTAATATGTCAAAGGGGCAAAGCCAAAGACTTGAGGGTCAATTTTAGCCTGAAAAGACTCAATCAAAACAGACATTATTCTGCAATATGCATTTTCATGAAATTTTCCAGCATCATTTAGAAGGAAAGTTAATTCCTGTGATAACAACCAATTAATTTCAAACTTCCAAATGTAAAAGAATGCTTGAGTGAAAAATATAGTACTGATCTGTTTCTTAGCAGTACTGCTTTTTTTCTCTTAGAATTAAATGTAATGTTTCACTGAGAACAGAGTAAACAAGTTCTGGGACACAGAACTTCCTTAATCTTAAGTTCCTCTACATATTAGTAATACTTTTAAAATAAGTGCTCAATTTCAACTTCACATGGAATTTATTACTGCCATAAGATTCATATTTACAGGTGCCGATTTTCAGATCAGTTTCCTATTCTTTAACTGTGGTGTACTTATTCATTTGTACTGGATCCTGCATCTAGTTAAATGGAAATACTACACAGTTTTATTTGAAAGCAACATGCAGAATGTTTACAGGCAGATGTAATACACAAGGAACCCTTTTCCAGGTGGCACATTGTCTGTGTAAGGTGTTTACTCACTGCTCTATTTCTCTGCGATATCTCTCTTCTTCCTCTGCAGCCTTCTGGGAAATCTCCAGCTTTCTTCTATAACAAGAGGAATTAGGACAACATGATAAAAATAGTATTTTCTGAGTAAGAACCTGAACAAAGTGTGTCAGCATACAGTTAGTAAAAGATACAGACAGTAAATACATTTGTATTGGGGGAGAGCTCTGTTTTAAAAGTCATCTTTAAGATACCAAAGACTCGGTATGGTTTCCTAGGAACCCTGAGGATGTTCCTGACCATCTGGATAATGAGGGCATATCAGCTACTTAATTCTTTGAGTCACTACCTCCTTCTGAGGCAAGACTATACCATGGTTTTGTATGGGTATAAAATTTCTGTCTTGCTAAAAATAAAGCAGGAGTGAATAGCATCAGAAAACTAACGAATATCACACTGAATCATTGGGTTATGACAGCCAGGGAGCAGAGGGACCCTTCTACTCAAGATGCCTTTGAATGATACCAGCTTTGAAAGCCCAGAATATCAAGAGCATCACAGGACAAACATTTTATGAGCAGAGACTCCTCAAAAGCAAAACAAAGTTAATCTAAGTTGAGAATCTTCTCACTTCTGTGAGAAGCATCACAGAAATAATTATGTGCTCCTGTCTCCCATGCCCTCCCCAAATCCAAGCTAAATTTTTCAGACTGTCCTACAGAGAGTTCTCACAATCTCTCTTTCTCTTGCTGTTCTTTGATGATTTTGTTGGTCTCCAGTGCAAGCCGCTTCTGATGCATTAACTCCTGGCGTTCGTGCTCACGGAGACGTGCTTCTCTTTGCCTTTCTTCCTCAGTCATGAACAGCTCCTTTCCCTGCAATCAAAATCACCACCCCATTCAGTTGTGGAAATATCTCATGAATACAATTCTTCTAGGAAACAATTCAAACCCAATTACATAGCAGCACATCTGCCATTTCCTCACGTTGCTCTTCCTGAGGAACACACCGTGAAAGGTCCTCAAAGATGTGACTGCTTACTCCAAGGAGCTATCCTAGTTTCAGCCTCTAACTTATCATGTGCTAACCACCTCAGAAGAGATTTTCCACCACTAAAGTCAGCAACAACACCATAGGGGTCATGCCAAATACATGCTCAGTGTGTCACCCAGAAAATCTTCACATTATACTTTCTTAAAATCTCACTGAGCAATGAAATGCCAGACTACAGAACACTGAATGATTCCCAGTGTGAAGACACAGTTTCTGTGTTTTAATACCCTTATGCCTGGCTGCTGCAGAAATGTGTCACCATTCAGGAACCCAAATACATGGAATGTAAATCCCCAAAACACTGTATATTTGATGTATAAAATTGGTTGGTTTTGTTCCTGTTTCATTTGCTTTACAATTAAGACATGAGCACTATTTTCTATTCAAGAAAGATATTTCCATACTGCTATAGGTAGAACACTTTGATAACACTAATCTAATTTTCATTTCTGAAATTAAAATCCCCTGTTAATTAGGAAGGTAGGATTTTTCCTGTATCTAAAGTGCAAAAGTAGATGTCTTGAATAAAACCAGGCATTGAGGAATGTCTTTGCACCACAGCAGGGAAACTTTCCTTATGCTATCTGTTCTCCAGACAAAGATGCCTATTGAGAAAAGACATGCAAGGTGACGTGTGAGGAACAGAAGAGTTCCATGGCAACAATTTGCCATTTTAAGGATACCACCCCAGTGATGCATGCTGAGGTAGATCTCACATTTTTAAAGTTGTTAACATAACTGGGAGTTGAAACTAAGTCCTTCTGATGTTGGATTCCTGGAGCTCAATCAACTAGCCCAGAGTGTTTGTTTAAACAAAATGCCTTTGGACAGCTTCATCTTCTGTTACTGCAAGAGTCGATCAAATAAACTGTTAATTCCTTAATGTAGCTACACAATATACATGAGCCCTTAGGAAGTAGTTGAAGTTACTTATTAAATCTTTTTTCCCCATCTAATTCAGTTGCAAGGCAATTAGAAAACACGGTCTTTGATTAGTCTATGGAACTTGATTACCCTCTTGTATACAACTACATACTTTGTATAAGAAGGAGTAAAGCAGTAAACACATGAAAACATTTATTGAAAGTCACACTGAAGTCAGAGGGAAGATTTAATTAATTTCAGCTGGCTTTAGATTAGACCCCAAAGGCTTATAGTTCTGTTGCAGAGAACAATGGAAATGAAAAATTAAGCAATTTTCAGAGTGTCAATACATCAATGTGATCAGATAAACAGTTACAAAAGGAACTAATTTGGAACAAGACTAAGGCATTAGCTGTTCAGGATTAAAAATTATTTGTCTTCAATCCAATTCACCTTTCATGTTTCAGCAGAAGCAGTTATCTATTAGAGTAGAAGCTCTCAAATATGAGAGACCATTACAATAAAGTTAATTTCCATTCCTTGTCAAAGGAATAGTTTTGCATTGGCCCACAATCAGGTTTTATTGGAAAATACTTTGTGTGGCATTAAAGAATCACACACTGCTCAAAACTGCCCTGGTTTGAGAGAGGTATAGATATTATAAAGAAACACAGTGTTTGTTTTTATCCATTTATTTTTACCATTTATTTACCCATATGTCATTTTTCTGCTTACAAATGTTCTGCCTTTACAAGTATACTACTTACAGCGCCTGCTACTACAGAGATAGTCAAAGTACGGCTACTCTTGAGCACTCTCACAGCCTGCAAATTAAAGCAAAACAAAAATCAGTGTGAATGAACTGATAAGAGGCCAGTATAATGCTGGTTGCCACAGCTGGAATTTCCAGAATTAAACAGAGTGGCAGGTATGAAAATCTCTGAATTCCCATGTTCAATACACAACCCCTTGAGTCAGGAGCCCAGTATCAAAACATATTTTTTGTGGACAGGAAAACAGGACAGATGTTTAATAAGATGACAACTAAAAACCCAGGAAATTAAGAAGACTTGATTTTACCTCTTTGTGATCCACATTAGAAAAGTCTACTCCATTCACCTCAACAATCTGATCACCAACCTAAAGAAATTAAGGCAAATTTTAGAAAAGATGCTAAGTTAGTACATATATTAAATGAAAATGGAAAGAGATGTGCTCTCTAACACAATCAATAACACAATCATGGGTACTGGCAGAGCACAAGGGAAACAGACTGGAAACTGGGCAGGCTTGCACATCCTCCTACACTAGGATCTATTGCCACTGCTTGCAATCATATCCCGAGCTTGAAAGAGTATTGGTCTGACTCAGGTCACTCATGTTCTTATAATTTAGAAAACTAGATTTTTTTTATGAAATGTAATCACCAGATATTTCTTTTCCATGGGTAAAGAACCCATGAATCCTTGAAGATGTGAACACAAAAAAAGAATTCCTTGTGGTACCTACCTTGGAAGGTGGCAAACTTACCTCTAAGCCCACCTCTGCTGAAAGAGAGCCTGGCTTAACATTGCTGATAAAAATGCCTGGTTTTTGTGTTGGACCACTGGAAATACTGGAAATGTAAAAACCCCCAACCATTAATTGATCATATTTAGAGAATAATATTTATCAAAGAATACAGTTTAATACAGTGAGTAGTTCTAGTTGTTTCCTCATAATTTGTTTTTGCTTAATGAATATTTATGGTATTAACCAACACTGAAACAAACACCAAAACTTACCACTACACAGTCAACACATGATAGGTTTATCATCCTATTATTTTATTCTTTATACAACAAAACTGGTTTTAAAGAAAAAGCTAAAAGAAAAATATTGAAGCGACTATATTTTGTCTTACATGCTGAAACTTGTATGTATGCTGAGCTACACTGTCTATAGGATTGGGACACTAATGATATTTGAAAGCAAGTAAGTAACACAGTGAGGAATTTCTAATTATTCACTGAACTGCAACATACTCTATGCATAAAACAATGTTATTTTGTTCAGATTATTTATTAGAAGCAAGAAAGTTGTCTCAACCAGAGGCCAACACCTAGCTTAGGAGCATTAAGCTGCCATCTAAGCTAGGCCCAAACACAGTAACTATGTTTGTAGGTTAAATACACAACAAGTGGTGATGATGAGCCACTCCCTCCAGTTTGTAAATAATTTTTAAAAAAACTTTACATCCTCCAAATTACAGGAGAGAAAAGTCCTAATAATTTCAACCATCTATTTCTAATTATATAAGAAATCCTACAATATCCCTGCTACTCCAAAACCTCCATAAGTATTGCAAAGACAGGAGTCCAAGAATCCCAGAATCATATTTCTGAAATATCTTGCAAATCCAACATTAATTTTAGAACCTGGATATAGCTTTGTGATGGGGTGTTAGTTCTGAAAAGGGCCAGAGAAGGCAGGGAGTGAACCTGATCGTGGATAGTGCTGGAATTTGCCATGTCACCAAGCAGCATTTTTAAGCGTTTAAACATGTAAAAGCATTTAAAAGATCCAATTCCATGACAAGTTGTACTAAGGCACTTTCAGTCTGCTCTTCTTTTTAAATTTTAAAGTTTTTTTCTTTATGAAAAACTTTCAACACAAGTAGTTATGCTTTGCCTAAGAACGTGTAATATGTGCCACAGATATCCTGCTGTTGCAGTTTGCCTTCCTGATCCAGCATGGATCTTTATTTTCCTGATATCATATCAAAGAAGTATGGAAATAACTGCCTTGAGTGTCTCATTTAAAAAAACAGTGACATTAAATAAAAAGCGTGTACCCACCTGCATCCCATGCCTTTTGTACCAATCAAGCTAATGAAGACTTTCTTCTCTTTAGTGTCCCTCCCTCCAGAAGAAGCAAGTCCAGCAACACTGCCCTTTCTTTCCTGGAGAGGGATTAAACAATGCTGCAGATGTTAATTCTGTTTTGAGTTTGTATCAAGACTACTATAAAATTTCATGTAGTCAGGATGAATCCCAGCCAACATCAAGATAATATTCAAGGTCCTATTCAAGGGCTCCAAGGTGCTATCCTGCTGGAAATGAATGTGAAGTAGGGTCATTTCAGTGGAGCTGCGTGGTTGAGGTGAAAGAATGAACTTATCTATTTGGAGAAGATTACTTAAATAGTCAAACCTTGTCTTCAGAAAAGGATGAAGGAAAATTAGAGGAAAGCGATATGGAAAAATAATCATTTAGACGTTCCCTGACAAAAGGGCTGGAGAAATGCATGATAAGGCTCATTATTTAACTAAGTCTTTCTTCCTGAAAGCAAAAGAACAATAATTGTGCTGTTTCTTTTCACTTCTGCAACCCTTAGAAGTCACTTGCATTCAAAGTTGTAATTCCTCCACTAATATGCCTAAAATAGGCCAAACAATCTGATAAAGATTTTTGCAGTAGAACTACAGCCTGGGAAGTTAATAAGCTCAAGCAAAATGAAGAAGCAATGAATGAGTAAAAGGAATTTCATTTGTGTCCTGCCCTTTCCTTACCTAATAGCTCTAGAATCATTTCATACCACAAAAGCTATTCCTCACAGAATACTTTCAACAAGATATTGCATTATAGTAATGCATACAATAGCTTCTCTGATAAGGTCAGAGAAGAAAGTGTTTCAGAATCATTACAGATTCCCCAGAAGACATTTAACAAAATATTCATCTCTTACCCCAGACTCTGACACAAACTGATCCACATATTGCCATTTAAGGGGCTCATCTGGTGAACTGAAAGGAAAAATAATTTTAAATAATGGGACAAAATAAATGTCAGTGTATTCCAGAAGCTCTTTTGGAATGGAGCCTTTGGTTTTGCATCCACAACTTTCTTTGGATACCATTCACATCTGGTTTATTTTCCAGCAATTTAAATAGACCTTCAAACAAGTGTACAATTATTTGGCCTAGTAAATGTTGAATATAAATTGATAAAGCCCTCTCAGGTGAAACTCAGAGGAAGACTGTAAAATGAACCATCACCACTCAAACATCTTACACAAATGTCTAGGCAGAACAACACCTCCTGTCATTAAGATTTCTCAAACATTCCACTTAAACATTCAGCTTTTCAAAAAAAATTGGAAGACCAAATTTTTCTAAAATTTTTCTAAAATTTTTCTAAACTTTGAAGCCATTATCAAATGCTATGTACACCAAGAAGCAGTTCAGCTCTCTGTTAAGCTAGGTGCATTGATAATTAAATTTCCAGGAGGTGTCCGTGAGAAATGAGGAGATAGAAATTGGTTCGTTTAAGTAGGCAACAAGTATAAAATCAGATTCATCAAACAAGACATCTGCCTGTTCATGAAAAAGGATGTGACATTTTAATCAGCATTCACACATTTTCATAATTAAACACAGATTCTTTGAATAGAAGAGGCTGTGTGAAAAATGAATAATCTGTTTTCAAATGAAAAAGCCATTACCTTTTGACAGGTATCATGCCAACATCTGAAAAGGAAAAATATTTTGTTAAGTTTCCACAGACCATGAGCAATCTATTAGTAGTAATCTTCAGTGAGAGAGGTGATTTTTTGTGTGTTACTTACGTCTAACTTTTATGGACACAATTTTCTTAGTACGAATGAGGTTTATGACTTCTTCGTGTGTGCATGACGAAATGGAATATCCATTAATGCGCACTATCTCATCTCCAACCTCAAAAACAGAAGGGAGAAGAAAAAGTAATTGTGAGTTAATAATTTTAAAAGTTTTAAAGATTGGATACAATCTGGCAATCATTTTGATACAAAGGTTAGATAATGCTGATTCATAAATATGTTCTGAATTTAATGTAATGTCCAGATCAGACTTACTTGTATTTGTTTTGAATTAATACCAAGACCAAAATAGCAAATTGATGGCCAATTAATAATTTTATAAATACTGTCTACTATACATCAGATTTGTACTCCACAGATTACCTTACAAACAAGAGTCTGTGTCTTAATTCAAATAATTTTGGAGTTATTTTCTTCTTTTATGCTTCGGAAGTTAAAGTTTGCTTTTACCATACATTTTCTGAGATACCTTCTTAATATATTTGATCAATAGGAAATGAAACTTGGTCTTAGTATCTTGCCTGACTCTGGATTGAGAAAATGCATTATTTTAAGGGATTTTACCTCTTTGTCTTTGTTTGGGGACCCCGCTAACATTTATTGGCAATCCAATGGCAGCACCCCAAGGACATTCTCTGGCAGTGTTCAATTTAATAGTGTAGAACAGACAGGGTGCTTTCAGCCACTTCAATAAAATTTCAAATTGTATTTATCAAAGTGTAATCAAAAAGTTTCTCTTCCTCTAATATAAATCCAAATTTGATATGCTATGATGACTAGACAGAAATTTCCAAGTTTTTATGAACTCTGTCCAATGATCCTCTTATCCAGGTAGGCTGAGGAGAAATCAGTGATGAAGATATTGCCTACTTCATTTAAGGTAGTGCCTTATTATCTGCTCAAGATTACACTGAAAAATGCCAGGTCCTAGCTAGAGCACGATAGGAAAGCACTTGGTGTGAACCGTATGATGTGGCTGTATGAAAATTAGTGCATGATTTCTCCTGTTATCAATGCAGATCAATCCACTGCACAGTAAAATATACAAATGATTACCAGGAAATTACCTTGACAAACCATCAACAGTATCATCTTATACCTCTCATCTCCACAGGGACAAAGACAAATATTTCAGGTTTATTCCTCTTCAGCAGCATTTCCTCTGAACTACTGTGAATATTTGTTATGTAAAATGTATTTGATGAGACTTTTCTCATTAACATCAACAGCATGAGAATTTGTTCTTAGTCAATGAAACTTTGGGTGCATCCTCACAAATGTGTCTGATTTCATGGCAGCATTTTCCCTAGTCAATGATTGCCTAATGTTTCATTTCAAGACTCAAGTGTAAAGCTCCCAAATTTCACTTTAGACTTAAGTTTTCCATATTGGTATCTGCATTAGGTTGATTTCAAGTTTTGGCAAGGCTAAAACTATATTTTTACTCATCAAAATTTGGGTGGAATGCATTATCAAACTCATTTAAAAAACTAATCTACAATTACTTTGTTGAGAAACTCTGTGCTTTCCTTTTATATGAGATGAGTTATTGGAACTGGAAGTAGAAACTCCTCAATGTAGCCTGTGTTCCAGAGACTGTAACATGCACAGAGACACGACATTGGGTGGCAGGACACTAGGCATGCTGTCACCTTCTCCTTTTTTTCACATTGTAATAATGACTATTGGATCTTCCTACTGTGATCTATCCAATTAAAAAAAAAAAAA
>WEIU01023069.1:0-41158 GCA_013389925.1 Aegithalos caudatus | reverse complement strand
GGCACCGGGCACCTCACTGGGGAGACCGGGATGTGCAGCTTCCCGCCGGCCACACCCGGGGAAGAGAGCATCCACCACCTTGCCTCCAGGGCTCGTGAGGCTGATGAGTTCAGGTGGTGCCAGGTTTCCCAGCGCCGCTATCCTCTGATGGGGGCTGGCGGTGCGGGACCGAGGGCTGGGTGTTCTGGTTGTCATCAGGATAACGCGTTTCTCCTATCTTGCCTCAATAATGTATCTGTACATTGCTGTGATACCGTCTGTATTTTGGGTGGCTGTTCCACTCTTGGTGATTCTTCAGGACTTGCTCTCGAGTGTGTTTTTTATTCCAACCATGAGGACTGCCAATCCTGAACGAAAGTTTAGTGTTAAAGCAGCGAGAGAAGATTATGTGACTCTATCTAAGGCTTTAGCCTGTTCAAGAAGTTGTGTTGTACAAAGCAGCCTTGCTCGATGGGGCTGGGCTTTGATCTGTTTCATCAACAGCCATTTCTTTTTGGGAGTCTTTTTGCTTCTCGGTAGAGGTAAACAAGCTGGCAGTGTCGGGTCACTACAGCTCAGCACTCAGGTTTTTGGTTTATCTTGGCAACTCCACTGTGTCACTCATGGCACGCTGCTGAAATGTTATTAGGCTGTGTGGCTCCCAGTCCCTTGTTCGAGGGTGGGAAAAGGAAGGATTGCTTTGTAGTCCTTGTTTGTGGCTCCTCAGAGGGAGTCACCTTTCTCTCTGCTTTCTCCCTGCTCTTTCTGGGAAAAGCTCAGCAAAGAAAAAATGTCACATAACTGCAACCAGGTAACCAAATCAACTACCAATAATAGTGAATGCTCCTGGACTTACCTTCAACTACCAAGAATTCAACATATAGTAATATTTTTTTTATTTCTTTCTGGGCTAGCCTACTGAGCAGAAATCTTCAGTAAGAAGTATGTTTAGGAGGAAGGAAGAAGCGAAAGTATTGGAGTCTTGAGTGTAGTTTTCTCTTTACAAAGGAGTTTTTTGAGAACTTTGGAGTAAGCCAATACAAAGCAATGGTCTTTCTATAAATGGTAAATTTACTGACAGAGTGAAGAGACTTTTAGGTGTCTTGTTTATAGCTGCTGATTTCTTTGTTCTTTCTGAAAGGAGTCTGGAATGGCAGTTTATAACACTTCACCTACAACACTGTCCTTGTCTCGGAACAGGAGAATTCACAGTATGAAATGTGGACCATCCAGTAAGTTATTTATGTTTCTACATAAAGTGACTTCTCTTGTCCCTCATTTTGTGCATTGTTTAATCATTCTTACAAAGAAATAAGATCCTAAAATAGCTAATACAGGCCTTAATGATAATGAGACTCTACCTTGTTTGGTCTCAAAGGTACCGAGGAGAATGGAAATTTGTTACGGAGTTTCACCTAGCTTTAAGTTTACATCTGGTTCTGGTTTAATAATTTGAAAGACTTCCTAACTGCAGGTTTTATAATAAAGAGTTTTCAGGAGAGAAATCTTCTCTCATGCTGGTACACCTGAAAGTGTGTATTGATGTTTAGATGCCATTAAATTGCATGTCCTGTACCTTTCCTGTGCTTGGAGATTGTTTGTTTCTGCTGAGGTATCCTGCAGATGTTTTTAGTGTGTACAGTCTATGGGTTAGCAGGATAAGGTCCTTTTCACCACCAGTTTGCAATGGTGGGCATTTGCTTGAGGAATGTCCATCTTTGTTTTTTTGATTCATCTTGTTTTCAGAAGTGAAGTGGACAGATTTATGATATCTTTGTAAAAGAGTAAGGGTTTTCTATGTTAACCCTGAGAAGGATGTGTGTCATGCTTGCTGTGTACAAAGCATGAGGCAAAATAATTCAGAGTAATTTTACACAAATTTTACACAATGAAAACCCTCTAGTTTCTCAGCAGTCAGCCTGATTGCATTGAATGTACGACCTATTTTATAGTGAATAGTCTCAATTTGCATCCCATAGCTTTACTGCCCAAAAGGCAAGATGATGTGTGGAACAGACTCATAAATTGTGACTAGGGTTGTGTCATCCCCGAAAGCTTTTTATGTCTTCAATACACTCTTTTCAGAAGTTTTTGGGAGGTATGTAGCTGAACATGGAAGAATGATACAGGAGTTTAGAGAAGCATAATATTCCTCAAATAAAAGCTATTACCTATGAATCTCTCTCCAGTATGTGAAAAAAAAATCATAGATATATTGTGTATGATAAAATTGCTTTAGAAACCTAGCACTCTGTACTAATAAAAATTCCTCTATTTTTGAGGCTTGCAAAATCTTATAGACCAAGAAGTTATGTGCTTTTTTTTTTATTTTTAATAATAAAACAGCTTACAAGGAGAAATGCAGATCATTCTGGGAAATTTTTTGTCATAGTAATTTTGTTTCCCTGGGTTTATTCTTTGCATAGTGTGTGTTTCTTTAATTGGGACTAGTAGGTTTCATTTTTTGCTTCAGACCTGGAAAAAAGCTTCTAAGGTGTGTTACTGCTCAAGTGTGTAATAAAATCCACACACATAAACCCTTTACAAGACTTCTATTAAAGAGCTTTTGTCAAGGGTTTATGTGCAAGTTTATTGCTTCTTAAATAGGCCTAATATTTAAGAAATGGAAAAACAAGTGTATAGATAGGGAGAACAAAATATTTACAAATGTCTCATGCTAATTCATCACATGGCTAAGCTTCTAATGGAGGATGTGGTTATGATGGCAAGAATTAGGTTTTATTGCTATCTATAGATGTAACAGTACCAAGTTTGTTTTCTTTCTAATTTGTATTTCTGCGAGGCAAAAATAGTGTGGGTTTTCCATTTCTGATGTACTTGTTTTGCAAAGGTGATGTTGTTTAAGACATGCTTTAAAAATTATCAGTGATTGCATAATTGAAGGCAAACAAAATCAGCATTATTAAATTCTTTTAGACAGTGAAATACATAGGCTTGGAAGCTTCCTTTTAAAATCACAGTAAAGTGTGTGGCAAATGGAATCTGTTGTTGTCTGTTTATGAGACACATTAAAAAACAAAAGAAAAACTGACCTGTTCTGTACAGTGCTCCTAATACTTAGAAAAATAGTTTTCCTTTTAGTCTCTCCAATTTAAAGAGAAATGCAAGCTGCTGTAACTCTGCCCATGGAGTAGGATTTGCAAACATCTGGGGATATATGAAATAATAAACCCTCTTTATTGAAAAACCTGAACAAATGGAAATCCAAATCAATGACAAAAATACCCAAACCAAAATAGCAAGATAGACTGTCAGCTACTTTCTCTAGCAGTATCTCTAAGACACTTATCTTTGAAGTGCTTGTAGAACTGTGATTATCATAAAATTATATTACAGTCAATTCTTCCTGCAATACCAGTATTTCTTGCATTCTGTAACTCTATCAAGGTAAACCAATGTGTTTTATGTGGAATGAGTGCATGACTTTTGCAAGAGATCTCTTTACCTTTGTGTTGTATTAATTAATTGAAAGCATTTCAGAAAGTTATGTCATGACTTACCTGTCAATGGAACAAAAAAATTGCACTACACAAGCAAATGCCAAGAGAAAAGTTCTGTTAGTTTCTTGTAGCTAAGGAACATAGGATTTGAAATGTGTATCAGAATATTTGAAGTTAACATGTAGTTTATATAGCTGTTAAACTTTTAACTTGCTTCCACACAAATCTTATTCATGCAAAACTAAAAGGTAACAAACAAATGTAAACCACCCCCAAGCCCAAAGCAGGAATTTCTTGAGCTGAAGCATATTAAGAACCTGGGACAGGCAAACCAAATTATTTCTGGAAGTATTCAGGCTACTGCTGAAAGTTTCTAACATTCCAAACACTACAGATTTTCTTGTGTTGAAATGCTGTAGCAGGTGTCAGTCCTAAAAGCCATAGAGGATACTTGTCCCTTACAATGTGTGCTTGAGAACTGATTTCAGGAAATGTACCAGAGCAGAAAATGTGCAGCTAACTGGAAGACTCTTGAAGGGTTAAAAGTGCATCCACCTCATTCACCTCAGAATCCCATAGAGGAAAATTTTACGTCCTAGAGCAAGGAGGTCCTTGGCCCTGGGCTGTATTGCATTCTGCTGAAGCCTGTATGCCAGGGAAAACATGTGCCACTGCAGGCAAGTGCTTTCAGAACCCTATGAACTTGAAGGGTAAATAAGAATGCAAGAAATACTTGTTGTATTAATTCTCCCATAGCTGAAGGAACATCTGAAAGCTTGCACCTAGAGAAACATGCAGTGGAATTCACATGGAGTTACGAAATACAGAATTTCAAGGGTGTTGACTGCAAAAATTTAAATATTACATTTTAAGCATATATTCTCCTCTTTTATGTGTGGCTCTAGATCTGATTTATGTTTCTTGCAAATTCTCATCCTGACCTGCTTTGCTTTTTCACCTTTCCATCCAAGAATAAAATTTGTTGATTTTTAAAAATAATTGATCATTTTAGTTTTGTGATTACCTTCAGACTCTCCAACTGAGAGTCTACTTTTTGACTACAAGAACTTCAACTCTTGCATGGCTACTTTAAAAATTTGTAATTTTAAGAAAAATTTTTAAAGAATTCTGGAAAATATAATTCTTGTCTATTTCTGTAAATGACTCCAAATTTTGAAAACTGTTTGGGTCAAAGTTGATATCTAGGCAGAATCAGGGGCTGGGTCTGGTATCTATCTCACTTCAGCAAAACTTTCACTTCAGATCTCTAGATTAATCTTTCTATTTAAACCTTTTCTGTCCAAGTGAATCTAGTAATGAATACTCTGAAAGGAAANACTTAATGTTTTATGGAAAAATACTCATGGGATGGTACACATCAGGCACAAATCTTCAAGAATTAGTAGTGTACAGGTGATGATGTATTACTGTGAGGTCAGACCTGAGCTCAAGCATTTGTATTCATGTGATAGGTAAAGCAAAAGTCAAGTATTTCAAAATGGAGGTTTTCTTGAATGAAAGTGAAAAAGCTTTAAGATGTATCTTTGTTTTAGTATCTTATCTTTTGTGCGGAATACATAGAGAAGATTTCTTTGCAGTTACCTCCTTGTGCACCAAGAGGAGAGCATTTCTTTAGTGACTCTATCTCACTTCATGCTGAAGGTGTCCATACTATATAAGTTATATATTTTATTCCTAATGAACATGTTGGATCAGAAGACCAAATTGTGGATGAACAAGTCAGGACATAGAGTTCAATTGGAACTGAAATATATTCAGAAGATTTTATGTATTAATTGGAGAAGAAATAATGTAAGAGAACAGATAAAACTAAGTGTTCACCATATCAGAGATGCAAAGCCATTAAATATATTGCATCAATAATAATATTTCAAAACAAGTGTGTATTTTGATGAAGATGCAAGATGCCTTCGAACAGCTATCGTGATGCTGCTAAGGGATGTCTCTGTGTGGAGCTTGGACACTGCTCTGCAGAACTCCTTGCAGTGATGTGGACTGGACTACAGTCACACTTTTTCAAAGGCTGTGATGGGCTCAAGGTTCTGCTACTGCTTATAGAAGAATTTAAAAGGGGGATGAACTGAAAAGGAGGTCCATATGCTCAAGGGACTAAAATAACCCTACCCATGGGGCTGCAGCCTAGTCAGTAATTACGAGGGGTTAGAGTATTTAATCTGAGAACAAAGCTGAGAGAAGAATTCAGACCTGTGTTACAGGATGATCCCAAGTCTTGACCTTATTTGATAAAGAGGGAATTTGAGGCTGGTTGCTTTATCACAGCAATGGTGGTATTATCAGGGTGATCTGCAGGTTCTAGTGGCAACACTGGTTAGAAATTCCATTATTACTTATGTGAGTCAAATCGTGCTACTTAGGCCTACTATTTTCTGCTAGAAAAGTCTCACCAGTTTTCAGTTTCAGATTCCAACCCAGTGCACTCAACTGGCATAATGTCAAAGGGGAAAGAGGAGCTGAGGAGTTTTTAATAGGTGTCACTTTCAGGTTAATGGAGGACAAAATATTCCTCCCTAAGTTTTCCTAATTTTAACTTTCAGTTAGTCTTGATGTCTTCTCCTTTCTGCAAATATTAAAATATTTCTCACATTTCTATAGGGGAGATCAACTTTTGATGTGGTTATATGGGTAAGCTTATTTGGAGAACTCATATTCCTTTAATGACAAAGATTAGAATGAACTCCTTGTTACGGGATATTTATTCTGAATACTTTAGGAAGTATTTTTGTGTTAATGAAGCAGAATGGGATGATTAAAGGAGGCCACATTTGCAGTAGTAGGAGCACTAAATGTGATCTGAAACAATGCTGCTTTCCTCATTACCTGCTTAAGGATAACTAATGTTTGCACACACAGCTGTTCTATGCAGTGTAAGGGAAGACACTTAACAATGATGTAAAAAGGGATATAAACAAATACAACAGCTGAGATGATCATATTTTTTAGAATCATACACACACAGAAAGAAGAGATCTTCAGAAAATGCTTGTGGATTGAGTAATTTGATTTTTTTTTTTTTTTTTTNNNNCAGGTTTGACTAACACCCTTTCTGTGTAAAAGAGAGCTAGGGAGATCCTTCACAGGGAGATCCTTCACAGTGACAGCAAGGGTCCCCAGGTCAGATGACTGTTTGCACAATCTGAACAAACATGGCTTGGAGCAGGTTACCTGAGCCATGCTCAGAGTGGAGTCATTCAACCTGAAACATCAAAAGGGGGCTAGCTTCCTCTACAGCTCAGAGGAACATGACTTGCAGCCTAATTGCACATTATTGTAACTGGACAGGCAGCAGGGCATAATCTTAGGGAAGCAAAGAACAGAGACCAGGGCTCTGGTTACACAGGTCTCACAACACTCAAGATGAAAGAGATCAATGTCTGTCTCTCTTGACAAGAGGAACAGGCTTTTGCATTATTGACAAGACTGGTCACTGTGAGCATGTAAATGAGATGGCTCAGTCAGTGTAGGTAGGGACCTTTCTGCACGGTGCTTGCTTAGTTTATATTCACCAGATGCTGGCCAGGCAGGGAAAGGAGCAGGATGGTTGGGCTAGCAGGCAAAGAAGCATTGCCTTTTACTTTGTCTACCTGCCTTGTTCTTTTCAGCATGGCCTTAATTTCTCTTTTTTTTTTTTTTTTTTTTTTTGAGTGTGGGACGCTGCTTGTTGAAACCAAGTGAATCAAAATTAATTGTTTGGATATTTTGAAAATCTTTAAATGATTACTTATTATTTACAATGTAATTGCAAATGGAAATGATGATGGCTTGAAGTTGAAAGGGAAATAAGAAATCATTTACTATAAGGGTGAGACACTAGAACAGGTTTCTCAGAGAAGTGTGTCTGTCCCTTCCTCAGAAGTGTTCAAGGCCAGGTGGGATGGGGCTTTGAGACACCTGGTCCAGTGGGGTTGGAATGAGATGATCTTTAAAGTCCCTTCCAACCCAAGCCTTTCTAGGATTATATTTCAAGCATGATGTATTTGTAAAGATAAAGAAAAGAAGGCTGAGCCTTCAGTTTGTATCCTCCTGAAACAGCTTCTTCTGAGCTGCTTTCTTTTCTCTGCTTTCTGCAACAAAAGCAATCAATTTGTATTGTAAAGTACAAAAAGTACTATGGCTGCATAATAGCAAATTATTAAAATAAAATCCTTTCCTAAGCAAACCTTATAAGAGCAAATACTAGCAAAATAAGTAAATGGATCACCATTTAAAAAAATATTTAATCACAAAGTTTATATTTAGTAACAGGAAACTTTGTTTCCACTAGTGCACATTTTTCTTTAGACTGTGAAACTTTTGTCATATTTTTATAGGGATCTTCACAGGGAAAATAGAAATTAAAAGAAACCCAAAAAACAACATCTCCCTCCCCCAAGCCCAAACACAAACTTGTCGTTGCAAGTCAGGGATCTGTGTCTTTATGGAAAGTGCTTGTGGTTGGTGTAGTTGGAAGCTGTGAGACAGAAGGAAGGCAGGTAGGTAAAGATTCACAGCTGGGATCAGAACATATGTATTTCTGAGGCAGCCTGCTCTCGTCCTGGCAGAGTTTCTTGTGCGTGAATGTAGGCTCTGGGTTTTGTGGTGCAGTACTTGTTCACTTTCTCTATTTGTTGCTTAGGGGGCTGAAAGCAAATCACATTAACAGATGTCACAGACATTTTGATTTGGCTTCTCTAAAGGTGCAATAGATTTATTAATCTGGCTGTACAAACTGAAGCTTTCACACTGTTTCATTTTTGTGGAGCTGGTTAGATTCCCCAGGGCGCTTTAATGCTGAGTTAGCAACTCCTGTCATTCTCAGAGTTCCATTCAGTGAAAGAACTGGGTCTTCAGAAAGAAAACTATCAGAATTTATTTTTGACATGCCTTGTTTTTTTTTCCACTCAGATTCACTTATGTGCTTTAATGGAGGTGAGTGTGTCTACAGAGAGCTGTGCAACTGCAGTCGATTTAATGCCACGGGGCCGAGATGCCAGACAGGTGTGTAAGGAGAGAAATCTGACTGGGTTTCTGGGATTGCACTCCTGTTCCCACAGCTACAGTGACTACTCTCTGCCTAAAGGTTCCCTTCATGCTGTAGCACTTTCTCCCTCCTCTCTTTTATGTCATTATGTTTCACAGCCTGTTGCATGCAGTGCTCCATCTCGACTCCTGTTTGTATCAAAAAACCACGGCTGTGTCTCAAGTGACTCTCCTTTTGTTAGTGTATAACACAGGTGCTGAAAGGGATCATATATGCAGGACATGGGGCCAATATAATTTTGAAACTTTTGATGGACTCTATTATTACTTTTCTGGGAAATCTACATATGCCCTTGTGAGACACACTGAATTAGATGAACAGAGCTTTTCCATACAGGTAGGGAATGGTACTTCTACATTCTTTTGAGCTGTTGTTGAACATACTAATGATGTATTAATTTTAAGAGACTAAAAATGACTTGAGATGATAATAGAGGGTTGCAAAATGTAATCTAGATATGATTTTAACATGATGTGGGCTATCAGGGACCATAACATAGAGTGTAAATAGCTGGAATAAGACTGATGTGTGTACTCCCATTGTCTGCTTTGTTCAATCAAAGCTGTGAAAAGATCACTCCATGAACAATGTCCATGAAAACAGTGCTCAGTTTTTTCCACAAGAGGGGGACCAAACTTCTTGTTCCCATGCTGAGTGCAGATTTGGGGATATTAGTTCTCTTACATGTTTTATAAGGAATTTGATTAAAATGTTGACTTTGTGATTTTATTTGGCAGGTGAATAATGACCCTGAATGTCATTCTTCTCCTTACTCCTGCAAAAGGTCCATTAGTTTATTCTTTTCTGGAGATGAACAGATTAAGATGAGCAGTGAAATCACCTACAAAGGATTTAGGTAATTGCAGCCAAGTTTCTAATGCTGTAGTTACACTGGAGTTAATATCATGGTACCATTTTGATAACAGAGATGTAAACTTATTCCTTGGTAGGCTGAGAGCATCCAGACCACAGCTGTGATAATTACTTTCCATTTACAGAGTACTGTCTGAGAAAGGTGATGCCTAAATTAGTGGTACATAGAATTAAGTATCATCATTGTCATTCATGATTTTTGCTGTTATTTGCAAATTCATCTTGTTTAGTGGAGTTATTCAATACTTACATCAATGATTTTCAGTTGTATGAGGAGGGCATCAGCAAGAAATTTCTTTTTAATGGTTACATTCTCTAATGTTATATTATTTTTGCTTCTGTGTGTTACGCCAGAGTACAATTACCTTATGTTATTGGAAACTTGCACATCCAGAAACTAGCTGGATACTTCTTGGTCAGGTACCAGTATGCCTTCACCCTGGCTTGGGATGGTACATCTGCAGTGTACATCAAAATGGCACCAGAGTACCTGGGCAAAACCCATGGACTATGTGGAAACAATAATGCTATTGTGCAGGATGATCTGGAAACTAGTTATGGTGAGTTTTTAAGATAATTCCTGTGTGTAATGTGGTTTTTTTGTTTTGTTTTGTTTTGTTGTTTTTTTTTTTTCCTGGTGAAATTAATGTTACTTTGTTTAGCTTTCTGTTGTAATGCTGATGGAATTTTAAGTGGGTGACTTTTGAAATGGAAAATATGGTATGGAAATACTTCTGCTAAATAGTACTTAGTGAAGAGGACCAATTTCAATGTAGTTGAGGCTCTAGGGAGGAAGATCTTAAAGCTGTCTTATTCAATTACCTACAATGGTATTGGTACTTCAGTTTCCTTGGACCTGAAAGGTAAAATCTGTTTTAAAATGTTCACTGCCCTTATAGAAATTTTGCTTGTAGAAACTTGAGGTATTGCTATTGGAAATAAATCAATAATTAGTAAATCCAATAAAAGAAAACTATCAAATCCTGTTTGATCTGGCACTTCATATGTGCTAATGTTTTCAGACATCATCATGAAAGTGATCTTTCAATGTCAACTTCAGACACTTCCAAAAGGCTAGGCATTCAGTAAATAGTGAGTGAAGACATCTATAAAAATGAGTAAGAAAAAAAAAAAAACCAACAAAAAACTAGGAGAAGAAATCAGGTGCCTTTAGAAGTATCTCAAGTGAGGCCATAAAAACTTTGGGAAGTCATTGCTTTGGGCTGTATAACTGTTGGCTCCTCCTCTTTAACATGAAGATATTTCTGTAGAGCACTACTTCAAAGCTCAGAGTGGATAACTGGTTTCCTCTGTTGTCCATGCATTCCACTCAAATTCAGAAAGCACCAGCCCTGTACTGTTAAGTCATTGCCCCCACTAATACCTTGCTCACTAAATCGAGTTGTTTGTACTAATGCCAACATCAAGGGATCATTTCCCCAGAGACTTTTCCCTCTCCTCTCACCTTTCTCATTGTCTCCATCTCTTCAAGCTGCATTTGTAGCACAAGTGGATTCACTGTGCATGAGCTCTATCCACTTGGCTTGGGTAGTAAAGATGTGGCAAGATATATATTTGTAGGATATGCAAGCAGTGATCAATATCACATGTCCCAGGTGGATAATAATAAGGATGGATTAGTTGATTTAACCCTACTATGGACATTTCTCCTTAAATAAGAGTCACACCTGTATTTGGCTATTTCAGACAATCATTTTGTACCATTGCAGTGACCTAGGATTGCCTCATCTTTCTTGGGTTTTAGATTATCTGTTGGGAGCTTTTTATAAAGTAGCAACATAGACCTATGTATTATTTATTAGTTTTATATATTAATTTTTATTAAAGCTTTTCTTTCATTTATTCCATTGATGGACTAAGGTAGGCATGGTCCTTCTCCCTTAAATCCCTTCCTTGCCAAATTGCTCGACTAAGCTGCTTTCTGCCATCTGAACGCCCACTTCTGTAGTTCCTTTTAAAAGTATTTTTTGCTTCTTGAAAGGACCAAATTGATTTCACCTGATTCACTTAGTAGTAGGAAGGGATAGATGTTCTCTTCTTGATGTGCTTTGGTTTTAGAAATGTTTCCCTGGGAAATCCTATAGAAACACCGTTGTTCTTCTAATTCACTGTGTGTCTCCGTGTGTGTGTGTCTTGCCTAGGAAAACTGACAGATGATGTAACAGAATTTGTAGAGAGCTGGCAGGAAAATCCTCCGCAAGGAACACAGGATTGGGATAAATCCCTCCTTAATGAACCACCGTGCCTGACACAAAGCCGTGAATCTCTGCAGGTTTGGATCAGCATAAAAGGATTATTGCCATAGCTGGGGATTCTAATTGGAGCAAGAATTTGACTTAACTTTAATTTTCAATGAAGAACATGACAACTTTTAATGCTTTGAAGGAGACTGGAAATATTTGCATTTTTTGGGGGGGAGAGATTAATTAAAATGATTGCTGCAGCAAGTGTTGCCTTGCCTCTCATCACCCCACTTCTCCCTCCCCCCCACTTCTTCTGTATTTAATTTTTGATCTTTTCAGATATTATTGTCTGCATAGCAGCCAGTAGAAATGTTTGACTATGAAGCTGAATGAGTGACAAGTTGTAAAATACGAGATTCTTGTAGAACTTATCCATAGGAAGTACAGGAAGAAACAGGGAAGCAAAACCAGATTCAGAGCACTGTTCATTTGCCAGTGTTTAAAGAGAGAATTATTGTTGCTTTTTTCCATGACTTTGAAGTAATTTTTCCTTTTAATTAGTATTTTCTGGATATAACCCTAAATTAAAGTGCTTTGAAGGTAAAGCTGTTGCTAGCTATGGTTTATTTTTCTTGCCTTTTACTGTGTAATTCAATTAAAATGAAGGCTTTTTTCAGGTCATCTTGGCTTAGTTGAAAAATTATCTGTCCCCTCTTTGGGGAAGGGATATGTTTTACTACCACTGGTTTGACCTTGGATAAAAGATTCAATGTTATGGAAACTCTGACATGGAGAGCAATGTGTTGCTAAACACAGCTTCTATTTGGTGAGAGGAAAGTGATTCCTAGACACAGACAGATGTCTATTCTGATTTTCCACAGCATTCTATTTTATTCTGCTTATGTTTATTTTTGAAAAACCTCATTACAACAGCTGTCTCTTTCATTTCAGAGGGCATATGCTCTGTGTAGTATCCTGTTACATCCCCCATTTAAACAATGTCATGAGTATGTGAGTCCTCTTTCTTTTATGGCAAGCTGCACAAATGACCTCTGCATGTAAGTGAATGCATTTGGCTGATTCCAAAGCTATTATTAAAAAAACGGCCCTTCTATCATAGAATTAATTATAAACGTTAAATGAACTGATTTGTGGCTTTCTCTGCATCTAAGTTTTTATCTAACATTGTTTTGTTGTCTTGCTTTTCTCACTTGTTCTGGTTTTACTGATGTGGAATGCTGTGGAGTTGTTCCTGCTTTCTTTGGTATAGGAATGACCAAAGTCAGGCCCAGATATTTTCCAATTGTGTTAGTCTATCTGCCTTGAATATTTTGATGTTTTGATTCTGAGGGTGCAACATCTTTAGGAACTTTCTGCCATTCTAAAGCCTTCTTGCTATAATGAAAAGACATAATGGATGGGTCAGTTTGGCTTCTGCAAGGTGTATGGTAATCCATTGACAAGAGGAGTTTGATAACCCTCTGAACTTATGTTAACATTTCATAACTTGCTATACTCCTGGTCTGAGCAGTTTTGACTAGTTAAATTAAAAAAATAAAGCAGCTTAGGAGATACTTTCCATTTCTTGTACCCTGGTGGTTCACTGGTAGAAATCTTACACTTGTGAGTTTTCTGCAGGATCTTACTCCTTCTGTAAAAATCAGGACTTTTATTGAAGTCTCCTTATACTGCTGTATTTCTGGCTTTGTGAGTTTATTCAGAAAAATAGTGTCTGGTCTCAAATGTATTGATACTTATATTGATGACCTCTCTTCAAGGGTGGCAGAAAGTTTTTATACTTTTAAAACTTTTAACCTAGTTTAACCAGCACAGTGCCTTAGAACGTGGTCAGAGTAGATTCAAACAGCATGGGTGAATGCAATGCAGGAGCATTCATGAGCTTATGAGTGTGTGTTTGAATGAAGGTACAAAGTAATATGTCACTTTTTATTTGTGTAAGGTCAGCAGCTGATGATGCAACTTGGTGTCGAGCCCTCACTGAGTATGCCAGAGCGTGTGCCCAGGCAGGAAAGCCACTTCATGGATGGCGTGTGCACTTCCAGCAGTGTGGTAATGCCCCTGCTCTTGTACTTGGAAATGTTGCTTGGCCCTTGTAGTTTGAAAAGGCTGCCCTAGCAGTTTTACTTCTTTCTCCAATTTCAGACTCATATAGTTCTTAATTAAGCTATTAAATGAGTCAAACTCACTTCAAGGCTGCATAAATGCAGTGGATTTTCTCTTTAATGTGTGCAATTTATATTGATTTTTTAAAAGCATTAAGCTTATTGCAATGTGATTCTTTAAGGTTATTAGCCATTTCTGTTTTCACAGAGCTGCTCTTTCAAATATTGCCAAAGTCTTCATGGCTTTGTGATACGTAAAATGTCATAGGTGTTAAAAATAAGACTTCATCTTACTAGTCAGATAATGTAAGTTTGAAAGAGGTTATCTAATCTGTTCACCTACCTGGAACACAGAATCAAAACTGTTTTGTCATCTATGACAGAAGATTTCCACTGTGGTTCCAAAAAATCTCTATTAATTGTTGTCCTGACTGCTCCTGATGATGGTCTGGGAATCTAAATAGCTCTGCTGTGAGAAAGTATAATTGAAGATTATTCCTTCTTAATACACCTTTAATGGAGAGAATGTGAATATGTAAATTTGTATCAATTCTCTGTGTGTTAGGAAAGCCATTCTTTTACACGTTTATCTAGAGAACAGCTGCGCAACTGACATACCAGAAAATACATAGCTGAAAGAAACATGCACAATCCATTTAAGCCCTCTTCATTTTTCTGCCTGTCTCTGTATTTCAGTCATTACCTGTGCTGAGCCCTTGACCTACAGTGAATGCATCAACTGCTGCCCTGTTTCCTGTCAGCAGCAATCCCAGTGCATTGGCAGTGAGCTTCACTGCATCGATGGCTGCTACTGCCCAGATGGTGAGTTTGGCTTCCCGGATACACACCTGATTCCATGCGACGTTCACATTGCTCCTCCCCAAGTTTACATCCCTCTATGACCTGACTGGATTAAAAGCAGGAGCTCTTTATGAACTGAGTGGGTAGCTGACCTTGTTTTCTTACTGACAAGAGCCTTTTCCTCCCTATAAAAAGGTAGGAATAGGTTTCAGCTCAGATCTGTGTTCTAGCTGTAGAGCTGTACAATTTCAGTGAAAATCAGAGTTTTCTCTGCTGTTACAGGACAGGCATCCTCCTGATTGTGGTGGTCNAAAATCAGAGTTTTCTCTGCTGTTGCAGAGTGGTTGATTGTGGTGTTTGCTGATTCATTTTTGTTGGTATGGGGAGGATTATTTTGGTGGCTTTTTTTTAAAAAAAGTTTTTTTCCTGGATAAGGTGCTTACTAAAGCTCAAACCCGTGACATAAATAAAACTCATTCCTGTGGCCAGAAACAGGTTTTGATACTGAGGTTTGTAGACTATTGTATAATTCTGGCAAGTGAGGTATTTAGCAGTGTGGCCTGTAGCAGAACTTTGCCCTCATCACCAAAATAGATATTGATATCCACTTTGCTCCTAGTTATTGGCTTCTGTTGAGTACAGAATTCTATCTAAAAGAAGACAGAATATGTTATGCCATGGATCTTCAAGTCCCACCTCTTAAATGTACCCTGATTATTTATAAGTTTAATCATATTTGTCATAAATTATGCCTTTTATGGTTAAGCCTCTTCATCTTCTTGTCCTTTGGTCAGAACAGAATAATAACAATTATAGTAATAAGGGAAGAAGGCAAAAAAAAAAAAATCAGCAAAATGAGGACCATAGATAAAAGATTTGTGAATGTGTTACAAAAATAATCTAAAGGTAGTCAAAGGAGCATGGCCTGTATGTTTTTGTTATTTTGTGTGTATGTGGTTTCCACTCCCTCCCACCCAGTAACTGAATATTTGTTATTTACATTATGTTTACTCTATCTCAAGAAGTTTAATGACTTGATCCCTGAAAAATAATTTATTTAATGTAATTCATATGTACATCTCCTGGTGAACATGACCAACAAATAGTCTTGAGATTTATTATCACACATGAATGACCATTTGTGTTCTTGAATATAACTGTTAGAGCTCTATCAGCCATTGTCATGGATATTTCACTTTCTTTTCTTGCTATTTTATTTCTTCTAGGCTTAATTTATGAAAATGAGGTGTGTGTTAAGCCTATGGACTGTCCTTGTGACTACCATGGAAGTTTCTTTGAAATGGGTTCAGTGGTTTATGAAGAATGTAATAACTGGTAAGTAATTTTTCTTATTACATTGTGAACCAAATACTTTAATGAACATAAGAGACAGCTTCTTCAAGGTCTATTTCAGTTAGAAATTGGATAAACTTGGTAAGTACTCACTGTTTCTACATAAATTGTTGTTCTCTGTACATTTTGCAATTAAGGAAAAGAGAAACTATTAAGTTATTAATGGTAAGAAGAGAAAATGACAAATATTGCAGATAATACTGTAATATTTAGTGCTCTTTTTCACTTTAACTCTCCCTTAAAAAAAAGAATCTGGAATTCAAAATTTTAACAGGAGGAGAACTATGCTGACTTGGACATAAAGAGCCTAATGTACTTATGACAATAAGCTGCTGTTTTGGAGTTTCTAAGTTAATTTTATAAATTGGAAAGAAAAATTTGTAGGAAGAGAAAGTGCCTTTTATTGGATCTCCTTAACTGAAGAAAATGGATGAGCTTGCAGATATGCAACTTTTTTCCTCCCCAATTCTTATCCTTAAAATTCATGAGATTCAAATTGCTTGTGTTTATTCTTTTTAATGTTATTAGTCCTTAACTTTTCTAATGGTTATTAAGGAGCTAAAAAGAAATGATAGTGATACTGGATGCATGGATGAGATTTCACATGATCATGTCCTCATGACAAGCTTCCAGCTATTCTAAAGACAGTGATAACTCTGTTGTACCCTTTTGTAAGTCTCAAGACACTTTGGTGCTCATTCCATAGAGAAGGAATCCAGGAAGAACAACTGAGGGACAGCTGTGTATAACTGACAGAATAAAAGTATCAAAACTTTGTTTTAATTTCAGCACCTGCATTGGAGGAAAGTGGATCTGTACAAATTTTACATGTCCAGGTATGTCTTGAGTCCTTAACAAACTGAACAAAATCTTCAGTACTTAACTGTTTGATAACTCAATTCTTGCTTCAGTAAATATTAGTTTAGATGTTAATATGAGGTTTCATTATGTAATTTGCATTTTATTTCAATCTACACACTCAATAGCTTAAATATTAAAATGGCCTGGCTTATCAGTTAAATCTGTTAATGCTCCTGAAAATCAGTTTTAAGAGCAACAAATCAAATGCCCATAATATAAGGATGACAGATATTAGTGCCTCTTCTGGAGGAAGAGCTGTTCAGGTGTCCTGGCCTGGCATCAGGTATGAACTCCATAACAAAGGCAAGGGAAAGTTTTGGTTCCTAACTGTATTCTTAATACCTGGTTGTAATACACATACAATTTTATAAGTTAGAGAATATATTAGAGTGTATAACCTCTACAGCAGCAACTGTGGAGAGTGTGCTGTCTTTACTCCATATTTACATGCATTATTTATTTTGTTTTTCAGCTGAATGCTCAGTTTCAGGAGACACTCACTTCATGACCTTTGATGGGCGCAAATACACTTTCCAAGCCACGTGCCAATATATCCTGGCTAAGAGCCGCACGTCGGGAATGTTCACCATATCCCTGCAAAATGCTCCTTGTGGACAGGTAGGACTTGCAGCCTTGTAACATTTATATCCTGAACAGTCTATTAATTGAGGAGAAAAAAGGCATTTAAGAGGAAAAGCAGGCTACAAGCCTGGGCATGTATATAGCTGATACTAAGGGTGCTATTAAAGGTGATTCTAAGGGTGGTCCTATTTTAGATTTGAAACTTTCTGATGCTGTGCACAGGCATCATCAAATATTTTGTCTGCCTTATGTCCAAGACCCATTCTTTCCTTTATTTTGTGTGTGCATTTCTGAGCAGGTATTACAAAACTGAGGTATGGAACCATATGGAACCTCCATGTCTGAGGTATGGAACACTGGCAAGGTTTTATACTACAGAGTTTCATTTTTTTTCCATAGTCTTGACAGGGCTTGTCATTTTCAGGAAGTTATGTCAAGATAGAACAGATCTTAAAAATACATACTTGGTATGGGAAGTGCAGGTGACTGAGCCTAGCTGTTTTCTGGAATCAGGCTTTTCTCACTGTCTGAGTTCTACATATGCATGTAAGGACAGGATTTTGCCCACAGTTATATTAAAGTCATGATTACCAAGCTGCTGGACTCACAGCTGGAGAAAGAGTTTGTAACTTGGCCAGATTTATGTTCTGTCTCCAATGGCCTTCTGAAATAATTTTTATTTAGAAGCAGCTGTACAGGCATGTGGAGTGTATGTAGCCTTAAATATGACTTTGCTCTAATTCTAGACCATCCATGTATATTAGGCCCACATCATTACATAATGCACCTAAAATCAGAATTAGCACCATTGCTTTGTTCTTCTGTGAAGGTAACTACATTAGATTTCTTTTGTGTTCTAAGTAAATGTATGAGTCTATAAGTCCTTTTACATTAATGATTGCAAGCACTCTTCTCTACAGTTTCTATTGTTCATGCACTTGAGGATTCCTTGGGGAAATGAAATGGTTATATAAGTTGTGATGCTACACTTTCTAAAGGTGTACTTCAGTAGTGGTTTTCTGCTTCTGCATTTTAACCTACTTCTCTGGATGACAGAAAAGACTTAAGTAGAAAGTTAGAATAAAGTTGCAATGACAAGTTTATTATAATGGAAATTATTTATTTGCAATCCAGGTAAGAGATAAGAGACTGAGTGCAGGGAGTCCCCTCATCTCAGTGGTAGAATTTGGGAGGTAAAAAAAATAGCTTAACTGGTCAGAGAGAAAATATATTTTGAAATTTGATGATTCACAAATAAATATCTCTTCTGGGATTCCTAGAAGAAGCATATCAGGATACCAGGTGAGATATGCGACAGGGCCTAGAAGTTACCACTATTGAAAAAGTGGATTCCTGGCTAGCAAGTAAAATTGCCGCATAACACTCTAACAGTGTTCAGCTCTTTGAGATAGAAGTGTTACAGGGAGGGCTGTGAAATGAAATGTTGGCAAGGACATGCACATTTAAACAACTTCTAGGCTTTAACCTCTGTGTGCATTTATTCTTGTGATCCTGCTAGTATTTCCAGATTGTAGGAAGATTGAGGCTGTTTCAAGATGTATTTGGTTGTTGTTACCATTCCCCACTTCAACTAAGTATTTTAGTTAGTTTGGTTTTATTTCAGCAAGTTGGGCTGGCTTCATTCTGTGCTAACCTTGGAATCCTGAGGAACTGATTTCATTAGTATCATCTCAATGAAAAAAAAATTAGCTGTGAAACAAAAGATAAGTATAGACATGCATCTATTCGGTCAGTGTCACAGTCTTAGAATTTTGCAGAGTCCAAGAAGCTTAAGAAAGGTGGTTGTGTATGGTGTAGCTGTACTACATCATGGAAGGAAAGCAAATGAAATCCCCAGAGAAGCTGTCTAGGCAACTTTTTTATCAAAGGAGAGTTGAGGCCAAATGATTCCTTGCAGAAGCTCACAGCAAGGTACCTTGCAGCCTGACCTGCTGAAAAGCCCATCAGTAGAGCAATATATGCTGTGTTAGTGGGCAGAGTATGTGAGTCTCATTCCCTTGTGGTAGGAACTTCTCTCTGTGTACAAAACAGACAGAATTACACTTTTTGGTTTAGTGGGTAATTTTTGTTGGGCAAAGTGGTAACCAAACTAGTTGGCTTTCTGCCACACTGGTGAGACTGCAAAGTGCCTTGCAGTAACTCTTGCATTCTTCGTCAGCCTGACTTAGTGACTTTGCCTAATTTGTCTCTGTGTCCAGATGGTTTGGAGGTGAAAAAACGCCAGATTCTCTTGGGTTTTACAGCATGTTTGGCTTCATACTTCACCTAGCCTTTAACAAGTGTAACCTGATCAGTCCCTAACAAGTATAGATTTTACAGAGGTCTGAGTAAAGCATTCTGGATGTTAACAATCAGGTGGGTAATCAGAGGAATACGGGATATGTCCCAGGGCTGTGTGCTGCTAGTTTAATTACCAGTGTACAGGTGGTAAGAGGGTAGTGAGAACATTTTTTGTAGTATAATGCAAGAATGTGGGGCTTCAGTGCAGCTATTCAAGTGTCTAATTATCAACCAGCTGGTACCACTTGGCAGAATAGCTGCTTTTCAGTTCCCCAGGCACCCTCCATTATCTTTTTTTCCCCATTTATTAAAATTAATGAATTGAAATGGGAACCTAAAAGATTTGTAATGTGGAATCTCATATTTCTTGATGGTTTGAGATTTTACGTGCTTCTTTAAAAAAGCCTTATCACTCCCATCTCATTCAACCAGACTAGAAAATGTGGAAAGAAAATACTTGGGGAGATTTTAGCTTTCTGAATCACAAAGAATCCAGTCATCCTGAGCCTTAGAGTTGGTGACATAAACAGTCATCAGGCAACAAGTTTTTCAAAACGATGTGAAACTTTGTTTAAGCACTTTCTGGAAGGAGAATCAGTCAAGTGATCAGCACAGCTTAACCTTATCTGAGTTTCAGGTGACAGCCTCACTGGCTTTGTAGTTTGTATGATGAGAAGGTCTTCTGAACATAGGTTTTTTTTTTAAAGTGTCTAGTGAGAGAAATGGCCATTCCTCTGAAAACACCTGCCAAAATCTGGCGGGGGCAATGCTGTAAAAAAAACAGTCTATTGAAACAGAGAACAATTGTTAGGAAGATTTTCTCCTTCAGTTTAAGCTTGAAGGAATAATAAAGCTTTTGTCCATACTGTGTAGTAATGTATATACTGTGGAAGGTTGTTTTCTTGGTTCTTTTCTGCTCTTCATGCCACCTGCCATTCGTTTATTTTCAGCTTTTAAAAAGACCAACAGTATTCTCAATTTGTAGCCGTTGTTGCTGAATCAAATGCACAGAAACCTAATTTCTTAGTAAAGAGGCAAGACAGCAAGATGAGCTATAAGTGCATGGCTTCACAAGGCAGATGTCTGTCTTCACTGTCACTCCAGGAGAGCTGGTTGAGCTGATGAAATATCTCGTTATTTTTATAGTTTCCTATTTTCAAATTTCATTTTATCATTTCATCTGCTGGCAAAAGATCACTGTTGCATTATTATCTAGAGAGAGGGAATTCTGCATGTAGTTCTTAATCTTTACACACATCTTGTGTCTGTGGTATTTGAAGAGCTGACAAATGATCTGCTCTGCTGCTAGTTCAGCATCTGTGAGAGTCACAAGGTACTGTCCAGAGATCCTTGCAGCCCTAGGAATGGTTTTCAACAAGCAGGGCAACATTTGCCCTGTATTAGACAGGTCCCAGTGAAAATCAGAGAACTGAATAGAAGTGTAAATCTTTACACCGTGAATGGTGCTATTCACTGTATAATTTTGATGCTTGTGCAACTGTCCAAAAGTTATCTTGACTATATCTTTTTCAGTGCCTCTTTCAGCACTGCAGATGCTTAAAACTTTACTGTTTCATCATTAATCATGCCTTCACTGAAGGCATTGGGGCTGAATAATGCAGCCTCCAACACCTCTGGTGGTTATTCCTTGGCTGCAGCACAGTTTCAAATCCAATCAATGTGGAATTTTCTGCAGGGAGACCTAGACTGCTCTTTGACCAAGTGATTTCAGACATGTCTGTGTAAGTTTTGGGATATAAGACTGTTTTGAATTTGTGCTCAAAATGGTCTTGAAAAGAGAGATGTTTTTGTTGTGACATTGAGACATCAAATCGAGGTGAGAATAAAATGAACAAATAGTGTGACAAGAGCGGACCCTATTGTTGTCATTGTTCTGGAATAGCTGTTAAATGGTCACAAGGTCTTGCAGTGGAGGCTGAACAAAAAAAACCCAGGAGTTGGGTGCTTCCCCTTTTCATCTGTAGATGGCAAGGAATGGACAATCTCTTCACTTTATCCAGCCACACTAAGCCAGTGTAAGTAACTTGGTGTCTCAAGCCATGATAAAGAGATTTGAGTGTATTAGGAGTGTCAGAAACCTAATTTTCTTCTAGATCAATGAGAGAGTAAAGTGTAGAGGTGGATTCTTACGTCTTTTAGCGTGTAGCAAGGTCAATGCTGACGTGGGGAAGTTCAAATCATCTCTCAATCCACCTCTGTGCCTAATTCTCTTTGATAAAACATTTCTCTTTTTAAAAAAATTAAATAGTGACCAAATTCATCCTGTTAAGAAAAATCTGTTGATCTGCTGTAATTAATATACATGCTTTAACAGGCATTCTTTCCAAATTGACATTGGAAGCCAAAGTACCTGTAGTTACTCTGGAAAGTGGAAGTCCTGTTGTGAAAATTTTGATTGTAACTGACTTGTGTTAATCACCTCTCTGACTTGTTTCCATGTTACTTAATAGAGGTGCATTTGTTGTAGAATTTCAGTTAATTAGCTGCTTTTGATACTGTTGACAATTAAGTTTCACTGAAGAGTGTGAGTGTAAAAAACATAAAATGATTGGTCTAGGATTTTTCTTTAAGAATCTTTCATCCAGACTGCAATGCAGTATTCCTACTCATGTTTTTCTATGTGACATTTTGATGTGGAGAAGTGAAGTGCAAATAATAAGCAATGGTAGCAGCAATAGTGAGCTGGGTCAGTTGGATGTTCTGATATTATATGCTGGCACAATGCCAGCATAAAATGATGAATATTTCTTATGTCAATATTCATCCACAGAGCTTCTGTCTTGCCTACAACTCCCCTCAGAAATAATGACCTTAAGTGTTCTTTTAAATAATGATTCACAAGATGTTTTTGTCTTTCATTAATTTTTGCCTTTAAAAGAATGCTGTGTCTTAAAATATTCTTTAAAAGAACCTGAGTATATCAGAACACATTAAAGTACAAATCTGGAGTTTGGGGCACTGCTCTGTAGATAATGCAGCATTGTTAGTGAGCATCAACTCAGCCTCAGTGGTTCTTTAATCAGTGTGTCTCATGGATTGTGTGTCTTGGTACTATGCTGTGTGAGAGTTGTTTAAATTTCTCTTTCCAAAACCCACTTCTGTGCTGTGTTGGCATAGCAAGTTCGTGTTATTATTAAAGATATATGGGAATTCATTTAAAATACTGTTTTTTCTTACTCAGCTGTAAAGCTACATGTTTTGTTAGTGTGCTCTGCTATGAAGAAGTGTATATCTTAAAATTTTCAATCCCCACTAAGTATAACACTTCTTGTTTGCTTTGCTCTCACTTGCAGAACCAGGATGGATCATGTATCCAATCTGTCAGCCTTATTCTTAAGCAGGACCCCAAGAGGCAAGTGACTCTGACTCATTCAGGAGATGTTTTGATCTATGACCAGTACAAAATTAACCTGCCTTATGCAGATGGTAAGGAGTAATACATCAGCATATACCTTTTATCAAGCACTAGAGTGATATTGCAATGACATTTGTGCCTGTTGTGATACTGTCAATATTGCTAACACACTGAAGTTAAAAGGCATATTTTAGTGTCAATATTGTTATTTCTTATTAAATGCTTCACAAATCAACTTTTGATGTACTTTTCACACTAATGGTAGGAGTTGTGCAGTAGCTGCATTAGGCTAGTTGTCTCTTACATTAAGATTTTGTTTATTTTAACAAGTTCAAATGCCATCTCTCACATTTGCAAGGTTTAGTTGTTGCCTGAGGGGAAATTCTTTCCTCTGATTCTGGAACTGAATCATTTCTTCTCCCATTTTTGTAAGCAACTCATGTAAATTTAAGCAGAAAGAACCCTACAGCCCCTTAGAGTTGAGCTACAGATTTTCAGACAAAAAAAAAAAAAAAGGGTTTTTTGCTTTAAGTTTTAAATCAATCTGTCCTGAAGGTGTCTTGCACTCTGCATGGGAATCTATGACTCTGAGATTTAGTGTTATCTTTAGTGAGAGTTTTATGTGCAAATCATTAGTACATTTGATGTCTGCAAGGCCTTGGCTCTTTGGGAATTTCACAAAAAGGGTTCTAATATAAGAATCATGTTCCTGGTTTTAGGATAAGTTTGTCTACAAAAATTTCATCTGCAATGTTTGTATCATTGTTTTCATTTAGTTTACCTTTGTGAATATTTCAGTGAACTCTCAATGCATTTTTAAAAAAGTGTGGTGAGTCTCACAAGTTTCTTGTTTTGTTCTTAAAGCTTGAATCAATATAACCTTTCATGAGAAATGTTTAGAGGAAAATAGGGCTTTAACAGGAAAGAAACTTACATTAAAGTGATAAAAACCAACAGCAGTGAAATTAGAAGAAACAAAATGTAGATTTCAAGCCAGTTTCCTTTGCCTTTCAGCAATCTCTGTTTTCACTCCCCAGAGTTATTTGAAATACGGAAACTCTCCTCTGTATTTCTGCAAGTAAAGACACAGATTGGATTACAGATCCTCTACGACAGAGAAGGACTGAGGCTTTACCTTCAAGTGGATGAGCGATGGAAGGATGACACTGTGGGCCTTTGTGGAACCTTCAATGGAAACACAGAGGATGATTTTTTGTATGCAGAGCTGCAAGATTTCTGTCTGCCAGTATATGAATATCCCTAGTTAGAGTGGTAGATCGAGTGTGTAGTGAAGCTGAAAGGATAGATACCAAGAATAATTTATTTTGAAGTTTTTCATTAGTGAGATAGATAGTGGAGATCAGTTTGCTAACAGAAAATCTGTAGCTCCAAGTCCAGGATGTCAAGCTTGGTTTTGCTCAAAATATTTTAATATAAAATTCTGGTGGAATACATATGATGCACAAGGGATATTTTACCAGAAAAATGTTGTCCAAAATACAGAGTGGCCTGTATAAGGAACTTTCTGCCTCTCTGCAAGACTCTGTCACTTTCAGCTCCTGTTTTCTCCTGTGAGCCCTAATCTACTGTCTCTGACAGAGCCTCCATTGTTCAGTGCCTGCAGAGCAGCAACAGGACCTGGCTGCTGCCTGAGCTTCCCTTCGTTGTGATGCAGGGAGAGGTGGCCAGAGCTGCCCAAGCACCACAGTCAAAGCTGCTGTTTGTCCAGTTTCTTTGCAGCACATTTCCCACAGACACTAAAGAACAATTTGGCTTCCAGTGGATTAGAGTAGCCTAGAACTAGTAGAAGAAGAACACAAATTTAGGACATGACAGGATAAAAAAAGGAAATAATAGAAGAACTTTATGCTCTCAGAAGAGCTGGACTTTTTCTAACCCAAAACTAAATCAAAAATGGAAAAAGCTTTCCATTATAGTTCCCATCTAAATATGCCAGTGGATATTTGAACAATTTCTATGTTACAGATGAAAATGTATTATCAGACTATTATTTATAATGAGACTAGGAAATACATAGTATCTCAATGAAGAGACATTATTTATGTAAAACTATTTAAAATATTTCTCTCTTTGACAGGTAATTTTGTAGATGACAATCTTTGGATTGCTCTCATGCAAATGAGAAGCTCTGCAATAGTTGATATTTGTAAAAAAAGCCCTTAAACCTGGGGTCTTAGAAATTGTGCTGAGACATGACACAGCCTATGGTATCAAGGCATCTTGATACATGCACAAACAACCTGATCCACAGCAGATTTGGGAGACTTGCCATAGGCAGTGGTGTCTTTTGCAACACCTTCACTCCCAGCTGCTTTACCAGGGGCAATACTCTTGACTGTGTGCCCATTGCAATCTTTTCACTCCATATAGCACTACATATTTAAATGCACAGTTTTGATCATTCTCTCTCTACAACATTACTGTGCTTAATCAAATTCTTTCTGTTACCTAGGGCCCATAGACATCTGTTCAATTGCTTTTGCAGTTTTATTTCTGGAGGCTTGGATTTCTTTTCTTTTCACTTTCCTGTAAGGAATAAAGAGCCTGGGAAGTTAGCGACAGGAAAGTATAGGTAGAGGAGAGATTAAAAATGGATTGGATATCACTAAGGAACCAAAAGGACAAATAAGGGAGTTTAAACTATCAGGACAGTGGTGCTCCTTGCTCTCTTATAAAAATGGAATTTGGTCTGTTTTGGTCTTTTCTTCCTTAAAAAGTCTGTAGAGGACATCTTCTTTTTGTTTCTGGGCCTCTGGACCTGCAAAAAAGAGGAGTCCTGAAACTTATGATTACAGTTTTATGGGGCAGTGAATGAGAATATGGAATAGTGAAAGAGGAGCTTGAATCAGAGGGTGCAAGAACTGAGATCATTCTCAAATTGACTGTACCTGTTCTGACTGACTTCTGTTTTGTGTAAGATCTCCAGTTGGAGTAACAGAAAGCACTCCAGAGCTGTTTGGAAACGCATGGAAAACTTCATCGGCGTGCGTTCTTGTGCATGATAGTTCACAGGTGGATCCATGTGATGTTCATCTGCAGGCAGGTGGGCAGTGAGGGCAAATTGTTATTGACAAATGCATTTCTACTTAGTACATCTGTGCCCATTTTTCTAGTTGGATCAGGTACTACTGTACCAGTCTTACCCATTAAAGAAATTAGTACCTGGGGTAGTATAGAGGCAGCCGAGTTCACTCTCTTAAAAATCATATTGTGGATTGTTTGAGGATTTTCTAATACTTGCAGAGGCATTTGAAATATGTAATTTTGTTTCTGGTCTGTAGTTACACTGTGTTAAGTTAGACATGCATTTAAGTTTGGTAGAATGTCTTGTATTGGTGATGCTGCCAGTTAAGATGGAGACTCAAAACTACTGCAGTATTCATTTTTGAGAATGCCAAAAACCCCCTAAGTAATTGATTTAGTTGTCTACTATGGAAGAGAATGAGTAGGAGGAAGATGCTTGCACATTGCCAGACTATAGATTTAGCTGAAAGGGTCCAGTTGGGACAATATGCAGGTGGCTAAAGCCATGAGGATCACAGTCACTAAGTTCATCCTTTAAAATGTTATATCTATTTCACAATTCCTACCATTCCTTACATTGGACACTAAACACTTGTAAAGACATAGAGGCAGAATATTAAGGCTTTCCCTGTAATTTCCACAGTGTGAAGGAATTGTATGTCTCCTGCTACAACATCACCTGTCTTTTGAGTATTTACACAATGTGCAGTGCTAAAAAGCTGCATTCTTGGTAACAGATTGGGACTGTTAGTCCTTCTATACAGCTGTATAGATATCAAAGATAAAAAGATTTATGTGGCAACAGTATATAACCATGGTTGGTCGCATTGTATAGAAGACGCTTTTTTGTTGCAAGTGTTTTTGAACTCCCTCACTGAAACAGTTTTTAATCTGTTATTTGTGTAGCCTCTTATGCAGCGGAAGCTTGTAGCATCCTTACGAAAGATCTTTTTGCTCCATGCTACCCCTATTTGAGTCCTGTTCCCTATTTTGAGCAGTGCAGAAGAGACACTTGCAAATGTGGACAGACTTGTTTTTGCTCTGCTCTGGCCCATTACGCCCATCATTGCCGAAGGTTTGGAGTTGTAATAGATTTCAGAGGAGGTGTTCCAGATTGTGGTGAGTTTCCTTTCACTTCTAGACTTAAATAATTACTGCCTGAGGACTTGAGACAATCAGTAAACAAAAATCAATACAATCATTTAAATGAGAAAATAATTAATTCTAGAGTGATCTTTTGCACACAGGACAAGTTTAATTTTTAAAGAATTTTCGTTCAAGACAGAATTTGTACAAGTTGGTTTTAGAGGATTTTTCCTTTATAGTTTACTTTCTGTAGTTCTTTGACTTATGAAACATTACAAATATTTTTCAGTGGTTGGAGGGCTTCAAATGTATACAGAATTCAAAATACACCTGTCCTTATTATATGGCATTGCATATCTCATACCTTATAGGTACTATCCATGAACGGCATAAATAGATTTATTTTCCTTGTAGATGCTAGGTTTATTGGATTCTTTAAATGAACAAGAAAAATAATGATGGTACTTAGCAGTTTTATTTGGATTACTGTCGACTTCTGCTGTCTGACAATCTCTTGGCTTATTCTCTTTCTGTCGGTGAGACTGAAATACACCAAGTGCTGAAGCAAGTGTTGGAATTTGGTATTGTTGTTATTTAGTTTAAAATGATGAGAAGAATATAGAATATATGTATCTTTTTAGATAAAGGTGACATCTGTTGTCTACTCTATAAAGCCTCACAAGCAAAGGATAATATTAAATTCTTTAGTTTATGTTAATTTTTAGTGATGCAAAAGATATTGATAGGACATGTTGGGCCCTCACATACATTTTTTACAAAAGTACAGAATTGGAAACCCTGTCAAACAACCTGAAACTGACACCCCTGATGTAGGTCTGGCTCTATTAACAAGTCTGAGAATCTTTTCTAAGCAGCATTCAGGAACTTAACATTTAGCAGTTGTCATCACATCATGTAATTATCCAGGTTGTAATGCATGATAAAGAGGATTAAGTTGGTCCAGCTTAAGCATCTCAAGCTGGAGTATCTGTATGTATATCTGACAGGACTGCCTTGTTTTATTTATTATATGTATGTATTATGGCATGAATGGCTGTGTCCACTTATGATTGAATGAGTCAGTCAAGCCATTTGATTTTAATTTACTTTTCTGGAAACAAGTATACTTTTCTTATAGTATGTTTAAAAAGTCATGCTTGTAGCATTTAAAATACATGAATCTGTTAGTATTTCAAGAACTTCAGGTTTTTTTAGTAGAGCTTTATAAGAGACATATATATACATATATAAAAGAAAGTTTAATATGATATTGTACAATATTTGTGAAGTATACATTTTATTTAAAGCTTTTAAGGATTTTTAAAAGGTGCTGTGCATTTCCAAAAGCCCATGCAAAAATGCCAAGTATTTTCAGAGTTAGAGGCAAAAAGGCTTCAGCTGTTCAGATTCCACAGTGTAAATCTGGTTTAACTGCCCAGACTCATTGCACTTGTTATTACTGTGGATTTACATCTGTGTAGTTTACACAGCATAGTGCCAAGGTAGCAATTTTAGTGGAATTTAATGTGATTGGGACCAAAAGAATGGAGATGTTTATCAGAAAACTGTTGGGAGGTACTTGAGTCTCTTGCACCGTAATTTGAGAGATTTGTTTCGTTTGGACAGCTCTTTCATGTGAAGACACAAAGGAGTACAGTACTTGTGTATCTACCTGTGGCAGAACCTGCCAAGCCCTGTCTGTGCCAGAGACATGCAGCAGTGATTGTGTTGAAGGCTGTGCTTGTCCCTCTGGAATGTACCTGGACACCAAGACTGAGCGATGCGTACAGAGGTGGGTAAAGTTGCAGTCCTGATAGTCACACTCACTGTTTCAGACCACCACATTTGCAAGTCAGAGTGGAAAGCTAATTAACTTGTACCCTTTAGGTGATTTACATCTGTAAACTTGACAGGGTCTCTTACAATTATGCAGAACTGATATCTGTGTTGATCAAAAATAGCTTTTTTATAACATGGACACTCATCCAACATCATTAGCGCTAGTTGTTACATTCTCTCTGGTTTTTGGCATGTGAGAGATACAAAACATAAGCTTCCATTTTCCTGCTGGTTTGAGCTGTGCTTGAGTTATACAGCAGTATTGAGATCAGTTTCTTGCATTGAAAAAAACAAACCCTGAACAACCACAAAACCACTGGCTAACCAAAAAAAAAACCTCACCAAAACCAACAAAGCAATTAAAATTTGAACAGCAATTAAGTCAATGGGAATTCTGTCTTTTTTTCAGTTTGGGTTAATCATGTTTTTTCCTCTGTTGCAGAAATGAATGCCCATGTTATTTTCAAGGAATTGACTATCCCCCTGGAGAAAATGTCATGACATCTTTAGGCAAATGGTAAGATACAAAATTATGTTTTCACATAACTAAATTGTGTCAGTTTAAGAGCTCTATCAAATAATTTTGGCTAATTTGTTGGGCTATCTTTTTGTTCAATTTTTTAATGGAACCTGCTGAATAAGCCTGCATCAGTTTTCTCTGTTTTACAACGATTCTTTAGAGCTTAAGCTTTTCAGGCTGCTGTGCTTTGTAATGCAATATATTGATGTGCAAAACAAAAAGAAAAGCCACAGTATTTTCTTATATCCATGCTAATGTGGAAAGCTCCAGAAAAGTGCAGACATTTCCTGATTGCCCATAGATCTTCACTATTCTCCTTCCCTTTACCAGATTCTAATCCATTTATGAAGAATTATTAAGAATCTCCCTTCCACTAGTATAGAATCATTGTAAAAGGGCAATGTGGCTTTTATCAACTAAGAAACAACACAAAAAACTCTCAGCTGTAGCCAATGGTAAATAAGCATCTCTGTTATTGTTCCTTACATTTGGCATTTGTTCTTGTCCTCTTGCTCTTCCATTTGCATCATCACAGTCGTGACATTAAAGAAGAAAGCTTGCTAGATGATCCTGGCTCCTGCCAGATGCATCTTTTTCAACAGTTATTTCTGTCTGGAGCAGGCTAAGTAATGTGGATGACAAGTTTTGTAAATAACAAGCTTTCAGAATAATATCTGAGTTCTCACTGCCTGTATCAGTTGTTACAGCACTTAATTAAAAGCAGAGCAGACCAAATCATGTCTGTGACATATCAGTGCAGTCCTTTAGTTTGTTAACAAGGGCCACATTAGAGACTGTCAGACATTGCAGTGGGGGCACTTACTAAGCACACACAAACTCTTTCTCACTCTTCCCAGCAGCCCATAAATACAGATTGTTATAAATTGATATCTTACTCATCAGGTTAGCTTATTTTTTTACCTTGGGGCAGATTCCCTGGAGTTTGCCAGGCAGCCCATTATGCATCTGGGGTCCTGCAAAGGCTGGGTGCACTGCTGCCTGCCCTCCCAAGGTGTTTTTGTTTACAGAACATACCAAACAGCTCAGGAGAAGGGGCTTGTCCTGGTAAATCTTTAATCCTCCTCCTCAAAGGTCTAGTTCAGCTAATTTTGCTGGCTCATGTGATGGATATGTATCATGTATGGATCAGTGCATGGATGTGTATCTTGTCATGGCCCACAAATGTAGGGTTTTTTTAAATTGCTGTAGACAAAGTTACTCTGTTGATTTTGCTGGAATTGTTTGGGATCTGAAAGCTTATGTTTGTTAATAAAATTAAAATCTACTGGTTTATAACTACTAGAATTTTAGTTAGAATTAGAGATCTGCTAATCATTTAGTCATAATTTTTATTTCAGTTTTTTTTTTAATAAGGCTATATACAGATCTGTGGAGAGGAAAGGCCTTCTAATGTAGAGGTACAGACTGTCAGCTCCTGAGAATTGCCTCATGCTAAGTAATACATTAGGAATCATGTAGGAATACACATGTGGATAAACTGGAAAAAAACCCCAATGTGATGAAGTTTTTTTTAATCTGTTGCTTTCTATTAGAAAAATTTATGATCTTTATTATATTCTCACCTTTTTTTTTATTCTTCTCAGTTGCTTCATCTTTGGAAGATTCTACTTTCAAACTGGAATTTCTTCTCTATTTTCTGCTCTGTTGCTTTCAAGAAGTTCTTGAAAATATTTTCACTGATGTTGTATCAGCCTTCGAGTTGCCTCCCTCTCAGTTCCCTTTGGCACTCCTTTTCCTCTTGCCTGAGTGATACTGTGCAGTCCTTGAGCACTTTTCCTGCAGGGCTTTGGGGTCCATGCACCAACTCCAAATATATTCACAGGGGGGCTGTAACACATACAGAATTTGATTTTGAATCTGCTGACCAGCTGTAGGAGTCCTGGGGATGCTTCAGCCATGGCAAAAGAATAGGAAAATAGTTCTGGATTTCATGGCCTCAGGTTCTCTAATAGAGACCAAGACCTGAAACTCAGCCAGCATTGCCACAGTTTTCCCTGACAATGAGTTGAAACAGGAGCTGCTACCATTTTAGAAAAGTACTGGACTATTTTGGCTCAAATTAGAAAGGAGCAGACAGTGTTAGGTTTCTCAGTGCTTCCTTGCATACAGGATCCCGTTAGGTTGAGTTTTATGCAGTTTTGACCTGTTTTGTGCAGGGGAAATGTGTTTTGGGGAGCAGTATGGGGTCATAGTCCTGCATGTATTTTTTGTCTGCCCAGGCAACTTAACTCATAATAACATTATGCAGAAAGGAAAAGTTTGTTTAATTCATGCTCTTCATGTGTTAAGGCAATGCATAATTTATCCACAGTTATAATGTGCAGTGCAAACATTTATAAAATTATTTTCTATTGAATTATTCTGCATTAATAAATAGAATATACTAATATTTTAGATCTTCATGGCTCTCAATACATCTTTGTGTATTTCTATTGCAGCCATTGCAGGGATGGTGTAATGAGCTGTGATAACAACATAATAGGTGAGTGAAGAGAGAGGGAAAAGATACTTCAGGTTAAGTGAATACATTTCCCCCAGTCTCTGTGGAACCCCTTGTCTGAGTGAGAAGATAGTGAAATGTGTACAAATTAACTTCTGGGAGGGGATCCATAATTATATATTTGTGTTTTTGAAAGTAATTCTCCTGCTTTGTACCAGCCTAACTGTTTAAAATACTGTTAAAGCTGAACAACTTTTTTCCCCTCAGTACTTTAAAATACTATTTTTTGATTGCTAAAGCAGATAAGCTTAGCTGCATGACAAACAACAGACCTTCAATGGGGCAAACAAAGGTTAGCTTTGCCCAAAATGATGAGAAGAGGCAACTGAAGGTTACTAGTGTTGCTGGATGTTATAACTTCTGTGTTACAAATCCTTATTTGCAGAACACAAATTTTCAGGTATGAAGACTAAAACATTTGTCAATTTTTTCCCCCCAGCTCACAGCTGCCCAGCTGGACAGATTTATATTAACTGCAGTAATCCACAAGTGGATCCTGAGCTCAGCAGAGAGAGGACTTGTGAGAATCAGCTTTTAAACCTCACTTTCTCAGCACACCTTCCTTGTGTGTCAGGTTGTGTCTGCCCACCAGGGTGAGTACAGACAGATTTGCATCTTTTGGTGCATAAACATGATTGAGTAATTGGACAATTTGAGATATCAAAGGCTGAGCATCAAACTTGTGAAGGCCTACCCCCCAATACTGGCTATTAAAATCGTAATAAATGTTAAACCAAGAGACAAGTGGAGGTAAATACTTTATAGTAATATGATCAAAAACCCCAAGAATATAGAAATGACACTGAAGTAATTTTATTCATCTGTGTGTTACAGCAGAATCATGTTTATCTAGATTTTTTTTCATATATCTAACCTCTTCTTTCACTATTTGGCTAAGAGTATTTTTTCCCTCAAAGGGATCTCTTAAGTCTTGGGGATTTATGCTGATAATGTATAGATGAGCTATTGTGGAATCAAGCACTGTATTGTTGAGAGAATTTTCATTATAAAAATAACAATACAATACTGTGTTTAAGTTATGCTATCCTTGATGAAATTTAATTTCTTAAGCATAAAGCCTGAGGTTTTTTAGGTTATAACTCTGAAATCAATTAAAATGTTGAAGTAACTCACCTGAAATCTGTGCACTTTTAGAAGTGTAGATATTTCTATCTCATGATAAAATACTGCTACTCAGGATTTTGGGATTTTACTTTAATACTCAGAAACATAAAATGTGAAATGGTTCATATGAAATGGAACCTGTAATTAGTGGAACTCACTGTATGGCACCATGTTGAAAAAATGCAGTGCTAAGGTAGACTTTGAAATTAACTGGAGGCAGATATTTTCAGAATTTCAAAAATTCACCCTCTTGGACCAGGCTGACATACTTCAAAGCTACCTTCAGCACTATATGGCTGGCAACTCAGATAATATAAACTTTTTCTCTGCTATTTTGCTGTGCATAACCTGTGAACTTGTGATCTCTGCTGCTTCCTGGTGTAATTTAAGTCTAGAATGTAAGCAATTGCATTTGTGTTTTAGCATTGGAAGACTCAGTGTCAAGTGCTGGTGATCCAGGAGTTCTGATAACATGGTTTTATGGTTGTAGGAGGCAAATGTGATTTCCTAGGGACAAAAATACAAAATTAAGAACGTGTGTTTTTATTGTAATTTTGGAAAACTGAATTCTGTTCTATAGTATATTGCCTGTAGAGATATTAGCACAAAATTATTTGGCTTTAGTTTTTTGGTGGGTTTTTTTTTGTTTGTTTGTTTGTTTGTTTGTTTGTTTATTTGGAGGTTGTTTGTCTAGGATTTTTTTTGAGGTTTTTTTTGAGGATGTGCAAAGGGAGAGGCTTTTTTGTGTTTCAGGATGTTACCCTCAGTGCTGCTTAAAGCAGAACTAGGAAACAGTGTTACAAGCCTAGGGCTTGAATTAGGAATGTCAGTCTGTACTGATGAAGTAGAAATTAAATTCACTTGCAAACTTGTCAAAACTGGTATCTTTTAAATATTGAGTTCTAGTGGTCCTATATTGCTTATATATTTGTTTTTGTATGAGGTTGCTTTAGGAAAAATTAAGATGACCTGAAAGGTGTGTGGGTTTTGGTGTGCTTTTGGAAAAACAAGAGACTTATGCTATGTATTAACTATGCAGGCTTTTATTTAGATAATGAATCTTAATTGTTTGGGAATTTTAGTAAGAGATGCTTTTGATAGAAGCTGGTGGGAAGTTGCATGTGAAGAGCCCTAATATTTTAAGTCAGTGACTGAATTCACACTACAGTGATTCATGCTGCAGATTGAACAACTTAGAGCCAGTACAGCACAGTAATGAAAAATTTTTAATTAAATTTTTGGAAGAGAAAAATGGGTGAAATACCATCACCTTTAATACAGTACCTTGCCCTGTGTTTGTGTCATTTCAAGCAGTGCAGGATTCAATGCACTGTGAACTTATGCAACTTTGGAATCCCTTTTCTAGGCTATCAGTTCTTACTGGTGGAATAGAAAATTGAGGTGACATTGTCCACTTTAAAAAGGGTAAAACAGCTATGGAATTTTTGATGTTAACATTAGTCCTTTACCTGAAATAAGAAGTTTCTTTATTCATGTTTTTGTTCCTGTTTGGGGTCTTGCATCACTTTATCTTGATTCATTGCATGTCAGCTAAGCTGATACAAGTAGCAATGAAATCAGTTTTAATGTGTTTGATTAGTTGATTTAGGCAAAATAATCTAAAAAGTTAGTGAAGTAAAGTGAATATGTCACAGCTAAGAAACCTATTTATGAAGCTACATATTTTTCAGGAGGAAGGACCTTTCTGATCTGTTTAGTGGGGTGATTATTCCTCAGTGACACCCTGAAGGGTACTTAACAAAACAAAAAGAACCTCTTTTCACAGAAGTGGTGTTAAGATTTCAAGGGGGCAATATTTTTGTTTTGCAGTCTATTTTTCTGGTGTCTGGAGTCTGAAATATTCTTTCAAATACTTCACTACTCCTTTTTCTGTGTTTACAGTGCAGCTGTAAGCTGCAGTGAGTAAATCAGATGCAAGTAACCATGCTTAAGTATCTAAATTTACAGGAGATCATTCTATGGGTTACAGTTTTTAAGGTACAAAATTGATGATACACTTTCTATCCATTTTAGAAGCTGTTAAAATCTAACATTAATTCTCCTGGAACTCACTTTCTAATGTTGATTCACATTACTTTGCCTGACAGATTAATTAAGTTTTAAGACATTATTTATATTTTTTCTTAGTGGTTTTCATCTGTCACCATTTAAAGGGAATTATTCTATGTTTCTATGTTGCATTTAGAAAATAAAAGTACTAGTGAATATTTTTTTTCAAGTAAAATTTTTGAACTACATTTTCTGCTTCTGGGTTTCTACAAATCAAATTATTTTTCCTCCTTAATGATACCAAATGTGCATGATTTGACTTGGAGACAGAATCCTTAATCAGACTGCAGAAGAAACAAGGAGAAAAGACAGAGTAAAGGAAAAGGAGGGGGATAAACAGTAGTATTTTCCTACATTTCTGGATGCTATGTGACATGTTTGCTTCAAATGGACATATGCTGGTTTGTGCCTATCCTATTCCATTGGTTTTCCATGGTCTCCAGTCAGACCAGCAATGATCTCCCAAACAGTTTCTGTTAATTGTGGCTTTTATCCAGCTCTTAGTGTTGCTGTCAAGGAAGGAATCGCTCTCCTGAAGGAATTACATTGACAGGATTTTACCCTTTGACTGTAGCATGAGTTGGATTTAACTGATCTGTACTTTATAAAGTGTGCAGCTTAAAATTTGTGCTGTATTTGCAAAAGATATAGTTTTGTGGGGATATTATAATGGTTACAGTTAATTAGCTTAGAGGTGTTTTCCAACCTAAATGGTTCTATGATTCTACCAAGAGCCCTGACAGATTTTTGAAGACAGGTGTTCTCACTTGGACTGACTCAGATCATTTAATAACATACATCAGTATTTAGATCATGTTATGCATTCATATTTCCATTAGCCAAAGTATTTAGCAATTTCCATGTCTATTTCATATTAATTCCATTTTGCTGGAAAAACGAGGCCCTCCAGCCTTGAAACATGAATAATAAACACAAATTCTGAGAGTTATGTCAATAGCTTGAAATACATATTGTCCCAAATGCAAATAGTAATGTTTTTTATTGCTTCTGTTACATCTGCCTATTAGATCTTCATAAATTTTTCTCTTTTATGTTTTTGTTTCTCTGTAAAGCTATGTTAAACCAACCACCATATAATTAACCTAGATCAAGCAGCCTTTTCAAAGTTTGCAGTATTTTGAAATTTTAGTTTCAAAATTTTCATGTTTAACTTTTTGGAACTTTAAATCATAGCCCAAATTCTCTTCCTAATCATGTTTATTCTCCTTGTTTCAGTGACTTTTTAAAAATAAATTATTTCCCTCTCAGTGTTAGTACTGCAAGGGAGTAAAAAGTTAATTCTCTGCCAGCAGTGGTTATCTGTACATCCAGGTCACTGAATTTCTCACTGTTCAGCAACATCCAATACCCAACTTGATATTTTATTGAATGTCAACAGACTGATCTTAAAAAGAAAGCAACACCGTTCTAGAATAACTAAAAACGTAGTGTGCTCCATAATTCCAAGTGTGTGTATTTATTTTTATGGCCTGTGGGTCTGTTTGAACCTCAAGAACTCAAGGCAATTTTATTGAAATTTTCTTCTTTCCTTGTACTGTATGTTTAATTGTTTACAACTATGTGGGCCACATTTTTAAGCAAAGTGTCTGACAATTTTTTTCATATGTACATTTAGGAAAAACAAAAACAGTGCTTTTTCTCACCCCCACACCATGGAGACAACTTATTATTTGTGACACAACTTTTGTGCTAAAACTTGACTCTACTAAATTTGAGGAAATTTAATATAATTAGAATTTTTATGGTTTTCCCTTTTTTCCCCATCACTTATTACCCTCATAAAATAGATGAATGAAGAGTTAGTAAATTCAAAGCTATAGTATCCTGTAATTGTAGTGAAGTTTTGTAAATGAGGAATATCATGCCAGATTTTCCTTCTAAAATTTCTAAATTATTGTTGTATTTCTGTGGTATGTATCAAGTGACACATAACAAGCCTAAACATGTTCTTGGAAGGTTTTATTAAAAAAAAAAAAAAAAAAAAAAAAAAGTCATAACTTTCTAATTTTTGCAAAGAAAACAATGTATGTTGTGATCTTACAAATGTGCCTATGGACAGACAACTCTATTAATGAAGAATTAAGATGGAAAGAATACAGAGGGGTTTCAAATATTTTTAGAAAAATGATTGTTATTAATGTAATTACATTGACCATATTATGTCTTAAAATAAGTCTCCTTAGATTAAATCAAAGTCTTGTGCTTTTGGTGTGTGTTTAGTGTAATTTTTCAGAAGACCTACTGCTCCTCATTTTAAACTCAGAATTTGTTATTATTAGCATGAAAATAACAACTGTGTTCTGTCCAATCTTCACTCCTCTGAATAGCCCTGCTACTGCTATCAGGTTAATTATTTTTAGTCTTTCACATCTGGTTTAGGCAGAGCTTTAGCGAGGTCTGTTAAGATTTAATGTTTTTCGGGCAAATAAGAATTAACCCCCATGGGGATGCATCCCATCATGGTTATTCACTTGACTACTTCCTCAGGAAAATACAATTCTCTTAAAAAGACTGGATCAATGTTCCTGTGTTTGGGTGTTTCAGGAACCAATATTTATCCACACTAGATTTTATGCTGGTTTCTATTTCTGATGGCAACAGACACATGCTAAAGGTGGAAGAGCTCACTTCCAAAGAAAACATCTATTGCAGTGCCCTTGCAAGACAATCCAGTTCTTTTCCAGCCTCTTCTGCTTTGCAGACTTGCAACTTTCCTTGATATATTTTAGAGTTCATTTCCTCTTGAAATACTTACTCTTGGTCTCCTACTTTCTAGTTTACACCAGCTGCAAATAAATCTCTTATTTTTTTTTTTCACTGTACTTGTATTGACAGTAAAACTTCACCAGTATCATGCAGGTTCTTTATCACCTTTTCATATCACCTTATGCTTTCTGACTTGTTTTTAAGGAAAGAGATATTAAACTCAGTCATTTAGTTCAAAGGAAGACTTCCATTATGTTCACAATTACTTTCTGATTTTCTGGTGCTGGTGGTGGAGCTGATTTTAGGAAGGTTTCCAGTCCAGGGTGAATCTGCAAAGGAGCTGAATATCTCAGTTAAAGCATCAAAATCATCTGTTAACACAGAAAGATGGAAGGGTATAGTGAGAATAATGAAAACCCTCCAAGCATTCTACAAAATTACTTAATATGTTGGCATAATAAACCAGGGGAAAGAGGAAAAAGATTTTAAGAAGCTCCCCAAGTAAAAAAAAAAATAAAAATCAGCCAGAATACATTAACTCTCCCTGTTTAGGCAGTAAGTGAACTGTAATAAAGGCATTAGGCTACAGTAATTTTAATAATATTGCATTTTTCTCTCGAAATTTATCTTGTTTTCTGGTTAGGCAAGTTAAATGCTCCCTGCTGTTTATTTTGTTCATTTTTTGCTTCCCTTAAACACTACTACAGACCTTTGCAGGATGATATGTGAAACCTTCAGAGAGCAAATTTAATGTTGTGGTGAATGTATTTGTGGCTGCATAAATCAGTTGATGGTAGGCTGTTGCAGGAGAGAGGGGAAGGAGTTGTGCACTGCTCTGCTGGAGGATGGGAGAGTCATGTTTTTATTGTTTTGGTCCAGATTTGTGATCTTTGCAGAAGTGAGGGAGCATTTGATGATTCACAGGTGACAATCCTTCTAATAGTGCCTTTACAGAGACTATTTAAATATCTCTGTGAATGCAGAAAGGTGTAAATAATAATGAGATCATAATGAACGTGAATGTTCAGCAGGGTGAAGTGGGATAGTTGTCCTTGTGTCTTTGCAGTCCATTGTTGGCTGGACAGTAAGTACAAGCATCAAGAGAAATGCCTGATACTTCAAAGCAGAGCTGTGCAAGGCCTCTCTGTAGCGTATTTGTGGTGAATTCTTAGATCACTGAAATCTATCCATTTGCTTGGCTTTGCAAGAGAGAAAGCTGTTATCACCTTTTTTTTTTTTTTTTTTTTTTTTTTTTTTTAGTCCAGTGTAATAACGTGAGGAAAAAACTGCATTTAGTGTTACCTTGTCAGTGTGATCTCTTTGTGATGAATGTGCTGCTCAGTTCTGAGCAGCTTTAAAACCAGTGGGAATTTCAGTCTCACAGTTGATTGTCTCCAAGTGACACAGTGATTGAAATAAGTATGGTTTACAAAGAACACTTCACCTACCCTGGAGGAAAATGACAGATTTTCAATTTAATGGGGGAGGAGGGTTTATGGCGTTCTGCATGTTCCCATTCATAAGCCTTACAGAACTGTAAATTTCTGTCTGATACATAACACAGTGAAGATGAGTCAAATACAGATTACAAATTTGTACAACGTAATTTGTCAAATACTAATTACCAGCTCATTAATATGAGCAAATAAAATGCCCCATGATAAATTCAATGAGGAAATGTTTCCTTTTGGATAGCAGGGAAAACAAAACATTACTGTTACCTTGTTTGTCATGGATGTGCCTTACACCTCTCACATCTTGTCCATGGTGCCGTGTCTTGCCCAAATCTCAGTGCTAAACATCAGGAACAATGAATCTCTTAGGAACACAAGAAAACCTGTTTCAAATTTGTATTACTACAGAGAGGTTTGGGATTCCAAACAAATTTAACTGAAGAAAAAATTATTATCTGCCCAAAAGTGCCCTTGGAAGAGACTGTTTATTTCTCAATACAGATATGTTTCAAACATTAGAAACAAGGCTAATCCTAGACTGCTTGGTGCCTGTAAGGAATCCTTTCCTATGGAGCTGGCATGTTAGCTGCTCTAGATTCCTGTGATGTGTGGAATGGGGCAGGATCAAACCAACTTGGAGCTGCAGCAGTTGGAGTGAAAGACACTGTTGCAGCTTGTCAAGAGTTCAAGTTTCACAGCTTTCATTTGAGAGATGGATTTGTCATCACAGCTGTTCTATCTGTTATTGGACCCTCAGGTCCCATATTGGTATTGCTTTGCTTATCCAACAGCATTACAGTACTTGGGAAAAAGTGAATTGGTTTTTGGAAGAAATGCAACTTTCCTGGGCTCAGTGAAATGACAACTTATTTAATAAAATAAATCAGTGCTTCTGGTATGTTCCCTGGCATCTATTTGTAGAATCTGCTTGAGATCTCTCTTTATCTCTCTCTCTCTAATTTTGGATTTTTTGAATATTATCAAGAAGCTACAAACATTTAACTTTAAAATTAGGACTAGTTGCTCTATTTAGTCTTTCTGGGCAAGAATTCCTTTGTTCTTTATCTATAAAGTAGTATTTTTCACTTTTTTTTTAAGCTTCCCGTTTTTATCTCATTGTCTAGGAGTTGTGTATAAACACAAATTCATAGCATTATTCTTGAACTGTAAATAGCTATGCATACAGTTAGCTGTGTTATAATGAAAATCTCGTTTGAAGACTGTGAGGATACTTCTGCCACTAAAATTGAGTATATTTATAATTGCTTTCATGAAGATGCCTGTCATGCAGAAATGAAAATTAATACAATCATTTCATGCACCATCTTTTGGTATTGATTAAATTATTCATGGAGCAGGAGGGGTAACTACAGCTACAGAAAAACTGCAGCAAAGTAAAACTCTTTAAATTAGGGAAAGAAAAGAAGAGGACAAGAAGAAATCCTCATTTAAAAATCCTTAGACTAAATGCCACTAATTTTGGATAGTAAGAGTATGTACCACTGGAACAAAGGGCTGTGATGGCTCCCAGATCTCATGGCTTATCTCTTGGCTTCAGTGAAATGCAGTTTAACTGGCTGAATTACAAGAAATTTGGTGAAGCTTAGAGGATTTCTAGAAATTCTTGGTTTCCCTGACCTTAATATTTGTATATTAATGAGTCAATCTTCAGAGGTTTAGTGATTGAAGTGCTGGCGCCCAAAGTGAGAGGAAGATACAAATTGCTCATGCACATAATATTTATGTATAATATAATAATATTTATTTATAATAAATATAATAGTTATTAATAAAATTG
>WEIU01023067.1:0-15076 GCA_013389925.1 Aegithalos caudatus | reverse complement strand
GCGGGTCCCTGCTTCAAACCCCGCACAAACTGGGGAGGGGCCGCGGCGCGGCCCCCTTCTCGTGGCGGGGGCAGGGAATGGGGTGCAGTTCCCGGGGCTGCTGCTCCGCCCGGCTCCGCGGCCCCGCGTGTCTGTGCAGACGGCATGGGGGGGAGACATGAATGTGGGCAGGGCACCGCCCGTGAAACCATGTCACTGTCCCGCCCCCCAGCCCTGCAGGCTGGCACGGGCAAGGAGGGGACCCTTGCCGGGCACAGAAAGCGCACAGGGCTGGTCGGGCTGGCCCCCACCACCACCCCAGAAGTGTCACCACCCCCCGTGCACGGCGGAGGTGGCAGGGAGAAGGAGGGGCCCGGGACCATCACCAGCAGAGTTCCTTCAGGGGCTCTGCAGCCTACGGAAGACATNGCAGAGTTCCTTCAGGGGCTCTGCAGCCTACGGAAGACATGGGTCCCCCAGCGCGGGGCGGGAGGGCCCGCTCGCCACTCAGGGACGAGTTTAAATATAGATCCGCTGAAAACCCATCTCCGGCGGCTTCCATTGCCCGCGCATGCTCGGCGGGCAGAGGAGGGGCAGGATCGGCTCCCTTTTCAGCAGAGATCGGTGCCGGAGCTGCTCCTGGAGCTGCCCCTGCCCCATTCAGGGGGTGGGCGGACAAAACTCCACAGTTCGGGCAGAGAGTTATTACAGAATCGGGACCCCACTGAGGGGCAGGACGACTCAAATGGTCCTCAGCACCCACCAGCACTGGGAAGGCTCGGGGGGAGGGCAACTTCCCCCCATCTCATCGCGACTGTGGATCCGGTCCGGGAGCCCGCGGAGCCCCGCCCTCTTGCTGGCCGAGCGGGACCAGCGGGCTGGGAGAAACCCCATAACCCTGAAGGTCCAACTCAAACTCTGAGAAGGAGCCATCCCCCGGCATATGAGCCAGTGGGGGGGATGGGGGTTCCCCCTCATACAGGAGATCAAGATCGGACTCGGATGGGTCTTCCCTATCTCGCTCGATATATTCACCCGCCCCCAGGGCAGGAGAAATGCTCCTAACACTCCGCGCGTCTGCGGAGACGTCTGAATTAGATGCGTTCTCCAGACCTCGCAAAAAATTATTAAAACATTTCAATTTTAACAACAGCCTAGCCGTATCTGCATTCCAGCTGACAGAAAGAGATTCACGGAGCACACCCCCAAAAAGCGACCATGCGTCTTCAGAAAATGCATCCCCAGGTTCTGGGAAGCACCCTTGATCTTTACCCAACTTATAAAGAGTTTCAAATTCCCTTGGGGCAATAGGAGCATGATTCTCCCAAAGAAGATCCTCCCACATCTCCATTACCATTAGGCATTCCTCAGAAAGCAGAGGAGTTGCCATCCTTACCCAATTTTTGATACAAAGCCTGCAGTCGCACAAGAGGAGGTTTCTTTCCAGACCTCACCACTATTGTCCTATAGTCGGGGTCACCAGATGCAGGAATGCCACAGAGAGACGCAACAGAGATGACGGAGTCAGAGCGAGAGGAGAAAAAGTGGAGTTTACTTTTTTGATTTCACCTTATATACATTTCACAGAAATGGACCACATTGGAAGACAGAGGTTCAACCTCTTCAATTCCACTGGTCTGAAAACGTGTCTATCAATTGTCCCTCCTAACTGGCGGAATGTAAACAATAGTATTGTTTATAGAAAATGTGTGAGAAACTGACTCCTAAGTATGTAAACAATCAGAAGGCTATAAGAACAGAAAAGAACAGGGCGACAAGCTTGCTGTGCACAATCTTNGGGGGTCCCACACCGGGAGGAAGCATGGTTCCCACAGGGGAACACGAGGCAGGCAAGCCCCGTGTGTCCCCCAAGGCAGAGGAGCAGGCAGAGAGAGCTTAGCCCCTCGTGACTTCCCCTAAGAGAGTTCTCCCCAGGGGGTAGGTCCAAGGCTTTGACCAATGGGATAGGTGGGATAGGGCAAAACCAATCCAGGATAGGGTGATGGGCAGGGGTTACACTGAATGACAACTTGGGGTAAGATTACAACTTAAAAATGAATCACCACAGAGAGACCTTTAGAAGATTCAGGTAGGAAGGGATAATGATCACACATCCCGTGGAGCGCTGCCAGGTCCCACTGCTCCATCACTGCCCTTCTCAGCAGGACAAGGGACAGAAAATATAACAAAAGGGTTGGGATAAAAAACAGTGAGAGATCACTCATCAATTACTGCCAAAGGCAAAACAATTAATTTAATGTCTTACAAATCAAATGAGATGTAATATCTAAATCTTGAAAACATACAAAAGAAGCTTCCTGTCTTGAAATCCTATCCAGATGACCATTAAGAGATGCCTGCTCGCCAGACCACCTCTGAGGTTGCTCCTTTCCTCAAGTTTGATGAATTGCAACTGTTTAAGAATTCTCCTTCGCACCAGCAGCGTCATCTTGACTCCAGAACCTTTAGGTGTGCAATAACCATTTATCATCAACACGCTGGCACTGAGGAGCATTGACAGAGGTTTCAGGTGTGCTGCAATGGGACAGGGCAATAAAGGAGAACCTTTCCCTTCATCTCTCCCAGCCCTGCCTGTGTTTGCATAAATGCACACACACACACAAAGTAGATGGGACTGCGTCCTTGCAGAAGTGACAGGTGATTTGTATCCTCTCCAGGGGAAACATTGGGGACTATAACCACCAAAATAAAACCTTAACTTGATAGCTTTTGTTAGACACCTGCAGACAGAGGTTTAACAGGTGGAGTGAAAGAAATCTAAGTTAGTTTTCGGTGTTCTAAACAATCCAGGTGCCTTTATGTCAAAACAGATTTTTGCTCAGGGTGCCTTCTCCAAGGCTGGTAAAAGGTTTGTGACAGTGTAAAGATGAACAGCCTGGGACTGGTTCTTGTGCTATCCAAAGCACAGTCTCAGGGTGAAGGTTGTCCCACACCCCTCATGAACATAAGAAGCGCAAATTGCAATAGCTCACTACTTTTCCCTGTGCAAAGTAAGAGCAAAGTGCCTTCCCTCACACACCACTTAATTCTGTGCTTACAGCTTTGCCCTCACAACTCCTCCTTCCATTTGGTCAAGCCCTAAAACTTAAAGGGTTTTGGAGCTGGAGAAGAAGCTTTGATGCTTGACTGCACTCAGCTGCAGACTGGCAGTGGCAGCTGATCTGCTCCAGCCTCTGTGGAGATGAGAGAAAACAGCATTTGAGAGGCTAAGGAGGCAGAATGGACATCACACCAAGCCTGATCCAGGGGCAGAATGTCAATCACACCAAACCTGAGCCTGAGATTCAGAAGCACATTCAGACCATCTTGAAGTCCCAGTGCAAAGGGAGGCCTGGCACAAAAACCTTTGGCCACGTCAGTAATGGGCAGATGAAGGACTGCAAGGAGCATTTCATGACTGAGTCTTCCCTGGAGTCATACCTGAATTTAAGAAAGGCAATAGAACAACAGTAGGAAAAAGGACATACATCAGTATTTGAAAGAAAGCTTGCCCAGTAGAGCGCTAACACTACTGGAGGCTGTGCTGGTTTGAAAGCAAAACCAGTGAGACTCCAAGTCAGAAAACACAAGGAGGAATAAAAGTGAAATAAATTAAATGCAAATAATACAACCTGATACCCTGTTAGTTAGGGTGGTGGTAGCAGTCCAGGTGAAGTGGTCTTGTTGACGCAGTGATCCTGTAGAAAGGTCTGGTCTGGTCCTCTGGGAGTCCAGCAGGTAGAAGCCCCCCATGCTGTCCCAGATTATATCCAGGTGGGAATGTTTGGCTCCTCCCTCTGGGTGGAGCATCTCACAATGGGCTGATATCATTCTATGAGTCATACAATGGGTCCTTGATTGCCCATTAAACAGAGATAGCTCCTAGAGGGAGTTACCTGTGAGTCATGTGGCAAGGCATTGATGGCCCATTAACAGAAGATAGCCCAGAAGGAGGGGGCAAGGGAAAACACTGCTCCACCTAGTTACAACAGCTCATGAAGATGGTGATAGAATACATACTTTGGGCACATCTTACATTGTCACCTAGGACAGAGGCTTGCATATACAGTGGTGGCATAAGATAAGACTTTCATGCCTGACATTTTCATGTCTGACATTTTCCTTAAGTGTTGTAAAAATTAATCAGTGTTTGATTTTTACGAGCCTGAGAGACAGAGAGAGAAATGTGATAGTTTTTCTGGCTATTTCTGAACTCAAAGTGATCTAAAAAAAACCCAATTATGCTTAAAGTTCCGAGTGGTTCCTTAAAGGAAAAACAGAACGACATTAGTTTAGTTCAAGAAACTCATCTTAAAAGAAAGTATTAAGTGTTGCAATAGGTTTACAGTCTGTAAGACAAGATATATTCTGCTAATTTGAACATGCTCTTTCACACCAAGCAGCACTAGAATTGTGCAGCCACAAAATAAGCTGCTTCCTCTGTGTTGGGGGTTGGATTTGTTTTCTTTGTGTTTGTGGAATTTTTTCCGTTGGGTTGCTTGGGAACTAATTTCTGGGTGCTTATGCGTGCTTATGAGTACTTGACCAAAACCAAAGAGGTGGCCAAACATGAGTCTTGGGGCTGATGCTTTNTATTACATTTGTATTTTTTAAGTATTCCTAGTAAAGGACTGTTATTTCTATTCCTAAATCTTTGCTTGAAAGCCCCTAATTGCAAAATTATAATAATAATCTGAGGGAGGGGTTTACATTCTCTATTCAAAGGGAGATTCTAGCTTTTGCTGACAGATACCTGTCTTTCAAAACCAGGACACTCTGATATAAGCTTATTTGTGGGAGTATGAATCCCCCTGGGCCAAAACCATACAGGCCCAGGAATGCCCAGAAATGTGAGAATAGAATTAGAGCCTTTAGAAAATCTAAAATAAATAAATCCACACAGACATGAAGTAGAAATACAAGTCTAGCCCTAAATAAATAGAAGATTTTTAAGTGCCTTAAAATGAGAGCCTGTGTTAGCAAGACACCTAGTACCTAGTTTATAGTTCAGTGATATTGCCTTTTGCAAAGTTAATTAAATTCTATTCATAATAAAAATAATGTAACCTTGCTATGCATGCTTAGATAGAACAGATAGAGCTATATGTGTAGAATTTGTGTAAGAATTTGCATTTGTCTTTGCACATCAATCTTAGGATTGGTCCAGCAAGGATGTAGAAAACTCGTGTATATACCTAATTGGCCAAAAACAGAATAAAAATGCACTACTCAGAGAACACACACACAGAGGACTCACAAAAACACCGATGCCACTGTTGTTGCTACTGCATAGACTGCTACTGAAAAGATGCTCACGGGACACAGACTACCAAGGCTGCTGCTGTGGCTGCCTCTTTTGCTTGGACTTAGAAACTTTATGTTAGTAGGCTTCTGTGTACTGCTATGGACTCTGATAACTTTGCCTTCATGGGACTGATCTAATGATGCAATAAAGGACTTCTTTTACAATTACCCAGCTTTTAGTCTTCAATGAAGATGCGCCGAAATCTCAGCACCTATAACCTCTACTACTTTTGTTCTTTTCCTCCACGGAATTGCCTTCTCCTTTAAAGCTCTGTGCAGTTCAACCCATTGCCTTGGGTTTTTTTAACTTGCAGAAATTTTAAGCAGCAGTTGATGGACTTTTTTTATAATTTTCTTCACTCAGACATGATCTAGGTTCAGCCCTCACCCAGGATCAGAAGATGAAGCTCACCGATATTACACTGACCAATTCTGCACCATTTCTCCTGTTTCCTGGGGTCATGACACTCTGGTCATGTCATGTGTCCCCCAGGCTTCCTGTTCATTTCCAGCTGAACTGAACTTACAGCTACCTCATAAACCTCTCACATCTTAATCAGATGGCAGCTGGTATTTCTTACGTGTCAACCAAGTTTTGATTTCAATGACATGCACAGTGCCATGTGTGAGCAGGAGCAAAGAAATGAGAAATACTTTTGTTTTTATAGAATTGTATGAGTCCTCCTGACCCACTGAATTCCCACAACACAAAGGGCTGGCTGTAGCAGTAGTCTAGTAGCTAGCTTGATCTTGGAGAAAAGCAGAGCTTTAGCTCTAGAAATCAAGTGTCTCATGACTGGATAATTTTTTTTACCAAAGCAGACTTCAGGTGAATTGGGGGATTTGGACTTGTTCAAGGCAAAGCTTGAAGCTACAGCCTTTCTCCTTTAGACCAGAATCAAGTGCAGGTCCTTGCCTTGCCAGCCCAAGAGGATTCTGCCTGCTCATCCTTTGCAGAGAACCACAAATACTTCAGGAGATGTACCCTGTTCAAAGGACTGCAGGGATAAAATGGGCAACTGAATAGCAGAATCAATATGATTTCAGCAGAAGCCATTTATTGCTTACATTACATTCCAGATATAGATTCTAGGTCTACTGTCCATGTGGGCACGCATCTCCAGGTTGGCTAAGCTGCTTGTTCATGAGGCAGGCACACATCCTTCAGGACATCCAATTGGTCAAGCATCCATCATCATGTTGTGCTTCCCCTATCTAGGGTTTACATTTTTATTCAGTTTCTCAGGCTCTCTGTTCTTATTTTTGATCCTGTTGTTTTCTCAGTAACCTTGATGAATTCCTAAGAGCTCTAATAACAAAACTGCAGGTGGTTTGATAAGGTTACTCACACTTTGGCTGGTGTATCAGAATGGTCTGTTATACAGATACATTGCTACAAAGGACTGTACTTGGGGGTCAGAGTTTAGAAAGGGAAAGGCTTTTAAACTGGTTTGTGTGTGTTTAAAAATCTGTTTCTAACGCTCCATATGAACTGTGTTGATAAAGTTGATTTTTTTTTTAATGTTTTCCTCTCGCCTCATTTCAAAGCAGTAGCCAAACAGTGCGTTCAGATCAGAGATGCTGTGTGCAGTAACCTGTGTGCACCAACACTTGACATTTTGTGCGAGGCAGAACAGCACCTGGGCTCAGTGCTGGAGACCATCCTCTGCTACCATTCTGTAGGAGTCTCGGTGGTGCGTGTATGTAGGACGGTCGGGGTGGGACAGGGGTGGTGNGGACAGGGTGGTGACAAGAGATCTCTGGAGTCAAGGCTGGTCTTTAGAGCGTGTGGTTTATTGCATAGGTGGTGGGTGAAGGGGGTCTGCTAAGAGCTGCCAGCCACAGCTCAAAGCAGGCCCAAGAGAGAAAGAAAGAAAGCAGAGAGAAAAAAGGTGGAAAAGTGTGGACAAGAGAGAGAAAGGTAGAAGAAGTGTGGACAAGAGAGAGAAAGGTGGAAAAAGTGTCCGAAGTTCCCGTTACAATACATTAAATCTTTTTCTATACTGAATATTCTAATTTCTACTAACCAATCTAGTACAAGATACAAATCCTATAGCATTTACATACAGCCTATAAGAATCACTACATTACCCTATGTGTTACACTTGAAGCTCTAAGAGTTGCTCTTCGAACCCTTCCTGCCAGGCCAGTAGGGTCTGCTCTGACCCTTGGACTTTTCGGTAAGGAGAAAGGCATTGTTAAATCAAGAGGGGATTACCTTCAGCTGGCCATACTATTGTTTTCTAGTTGTTCAGTAACTAGGACATCTCAGACATCGAAACTTGCTTTCAACTCTATTTCAATTATAGGTTTCATATTCTCAAAATCTAAGCAATCATATTTATAAGACTTTCTAGTTTCATCTTCCCCAACACCTTGTCATGCCATCCTTCACTGGCCTTTTCCTGAAACATTGTCAGACACCACCTTGGAGCACCACTAAAACTGTGCTTTCAGCTTTGGCTCCCTGTTCCCCATTTCTCTCCTCCAAAATTATCCCTAGGTATACATACTTTTTAAATTCTGGTGACACTATGGTAGCTGCAGATACATTATTTATAGCCCCAGGATCTGGCTCTCTGTGCCTCCAATCTGAGTGGTCCCTTAGCTATCACTGCTTTGTATCCCATTTTGTTTTTCCTGTAGGGATATGCCAGCAGGGATGGGGCTGAAATCCTGCTGGATCAGGAGCAGAGACAAATGCTGCTCTGTTTGCAAATATTTCAAGGTTGAAATTACCAGGAGTCAAAAGAATAATTTATGAATGTCAAGCTCCCCCAGCCGTCTTGAGGAACGTCTCAGGCGCGTAACCACGTGTGCCAGGTTTAAATAGTGCCTGTGTCACTGTCCTGCCAGCTGCCACTCCTTGTGCCCAGCCCCTGGCCTGGCTCCACAGCCCTGAGCCTGGCAGCACCACCACAAATGATTGAGCACATTTTCAGCTGCAGGGACTCTCCAGGGCCTCCATAATGCCTGGCAGAGACTGGGAGAAAAGCCTTGGTCGGCTGGAATATTGTCCAGCAAAAGGGGAGGGGTTTGGGGTCTGATTAAACATGGGAAGGCCAGGAAACCCTCACAGTGTGAGCGTCTTTAAGGAGCCTTGTGCTGTGCAATTTCAGGCTTGAGGGAAAGCTGAGCCACACTGGGTACAGCAGACAATGAACATTAACCAGGGTGGATAAGCCCCACATATCCCTTCCTTCAGCAATTAGAGGCAGCAGATTATAAAAACAGCCTTAGCTGTGTCTGTAGGAAAACACAACCAGGGAGAAGCAGTGGTATGCTCAATGTGTTCAACACAATCCATGCTCCTCAGAAGAAGCCACCAACCAGATGCCAAACAATCTGAATATATCATGGCAACTAAACTGAAATCTTTGCAGACCCTGAAGCAGGAGCTTGGCCTCTCCAGTCCTCAAGGCGCACACAGCTCTGATTCTGTTGACCCCTCAGTAATGGATGTGGGAGCACCTGAATTGGTGACAGGTGTGCCACCAACCCTCGGGCAGGCACACACTGGGCAGCAGGACACAGGGAGACCAATGTACCTGGGACCACCCCAGGTGAGTGTGGCAAGAGCCCAGCACCCCCAGCTCACCAAACCCCACAGACCCTGTCAGTCCAGCTTTCACACAAGCCCAGAGCTCCTATACTTGGAAAGCATCAGCAACTCCTTAAAAGAAGCAGAGTCAATGTAACACAAGGCACTTTTGGAAGAGCCACATCCTTTCCATTTGAAGTGTGGTGGTTGTCAACATTTCCAGTCCTCTGCCCTTGGCAGAGCACGCACACGTGCATCGTCATGTCCACAAAATACTCAGCTGCAACTTATGTCTCCACACTCTTTCCTAGGAGTAGGAGGAAGCTTAGCACAAACAGTAGCTGTGATCAAGCCCCGCATGCATGAGTGATTTCTGGGAAGTGCATGACCTATCAAAGATGGCAGGTGCTGCTCTGCTTGAGAGCTATTTATACTCGTGGAGTCACTCCACAAACACTTCTTGCTTTAGAATGCTTGTAGGATTCCTTTCAAAGGGAGAGGAGAGGTATGGACTATGAAGGCATGGGCCAAGTCTGTAATTTTAAAGATAACAGAATTAAGAATTGCAGAAAAATCCCACTATAATACACAAAGAGGAGTAGCCAGACATGAGCAGTTTCAAAGTAGGGAATCATAATGGGGTGGGAAGACACAAAAGGAGTGGAGGAACAAATAAAACATTTTTGTCTTGGAAAATACAAACCTTAGAGATCCAAGCTCTGACAGGATTTTGTCTTTTGTATTTTTAATGAAGAACTCTCTGCCTCCCACAAGAAGTAAATATATTTGGTAAACAAGGCTTGGCTGCTTACTTCTGAGGGCTAAGTGATAACCATGCCCAACAGATGCATTTGGGGATTTTGGCCCCAAGGTGGGACCCCAGGGTTCCAGAGGGAGCTGGGAGCACTTCTTGAGCAGCATGCTGGCCGTGGGACATGGCCCAGGCTGCAGCCACGGCCATCCTGCACAGGAAACTGCTCTCACTCCCCAAACCACCATAGCACCCAGGCACAGCACAAAGGCTTTGAATTCAACTGGAAATAAAAGCTGAAAACCAGAGAGCATAGGCCATTGTCAGAATCAGTCCCAGCACTCCCAGCTGATGTGAGACGTAAAGCCCAGGATTAATCCCTTACACTCTGTCCTTGAACTGGGGAGGAGCAGAGATGCCACCACAATCTGAACCCTGCATCCACACTGCAGCATCCACCCTGTAAACACGCAGGGAGCTGCAGCCCGGGTGCCCTTTCAGAGATAACACCCCCCAGCACTGTCATCCTGGCTCATGTGCCTCTGGGAGTGGTGGTTTGCAGAACTGCTCTTTCTGACTCAGAATCCCAGTTGTAAGCATGTGTGTGACCAAAGGTTAGCACCCATGTTATTTACATCTCAGCTCAGAGGCACTCACAAAGGTTAGAGAAAGCAAGTTGAGTTGAATGTCATCTATTTTTTGTAGTCTTCACCCTAAGCCTTTTAGCCTGGCACACCTCCATTAAAATGAATGAGAACTTCTGTGCTAAAGCTGGCAAATTCACCAAAAATCATCCTCCGCGTGTTTTGCTATTACAGCCATGTAGTTTTCAATTGCTCCTCAGACGTAGTTCTTGTAGGCACGAATTGCATCACTACCAATTATTTTTCTTGAAGTACCAAGCATCACTGTCACTGTGTCATAACTAAGGCATTAATACAACTCTCAGAGGTGCTTTAGGGAAATAAAGCAGATCTGATTCGCAAGCATCTTCTTTAAAACAAACTAGCACAAGTCATTAATCATAAAAATTTCTAATTTCAGAAATGAGTTAACTGAACTTTAATGAGACAAACAGCTTTTAAAATCTGCCACCATGAGACTGTCTGCATTAAACTGGGAGAGTGCTGTAAAACTACTAATTTCATTGCCAGTCCCAGGAAGTGCCCTGCCAGCAGCAGCTTGAGGAATCTAAAACATATTCATATTCCTTTCAAAAGTTCTACTTCTTGATGGTGTCTTCCAGACCAATATTTCTGTGATTATTTACCTTAGGACACCAACGTGTTCAGTGCACCGTTACCAACCAAAGCATTCCCTGTAAAGCAGAAAGCCCAAAACACCAGTGATGTGCAGGGACAGATGCTCTGTCCTGGGAGCAATCTGACCTTGCCAAACCTGCAGAGGGTTTGGGATCAGCAATCTAAGTGACTTCATCCCTCTGTATTTAAATGAATTTTACAATAAGCTGTTTAAGAATCTTTACTGTGCTAATCAGTACAACATAGTGTCATATTTGTTTTTTTCATTAAAAGATAATTAGGGGAAACAGCGGCAGCCAGTAACTAGAAAAAAAGGGAATTGAATCAACTAAAANTTCTACTTCTTGATGGTGTCTTCCAGACCAATATTTCTGTGATTATTTACCTTAGGACACCAACGTGTTCAGTGCACCGTTACCAACCAAAGCATTCCCTGTAAAGCAGAAAGCCCAAAACACCAGTGATGTGCAGGGACAGATGCTCTGTCCTGGGAGCAATCTGACCTTGCCAAACCTGCAGAGGGTTTGGGATCAGCAATCTAAGTGACTTCATCCCTCTGTATTTAAATGAATTTTACAATAAGCTGTTTAAGAATCTTTACTGTGCTAATCAGTACAACATAGTGTCATATTTGTTTTTTTCATTAAAAGATAATTAGGGGAAACAGCGGCAGCCAGTAACTAGAAAAAAAGGGAATTGAATCAACTAAAAACTCCCTTCCTTGAGCAAAAAGTTAGATACACCTGCATTTACTGACATCTAGTGTGGCAAGATAATGCTTCTTGAGAAACAATTCAACTGTTATTCCTGACAGTGAAGCACTAAGGACAATTTCCATTAAGAATACCTAAAAGAGATACTTCTTCCTGGAGGAGGGATGAACTGAGAGCTCTTCACTAATAACTTGTGATTCATTTCCTCAGCACCTCCGGTAATGAAGTACTGTTGTGTTCTCTTCCAAGTGAAGCACCTACTCCCTCATCTCCAGGGCTGTTCCCAGCGCACAGTCTCAGGTTTTTCCCTTTCCTTACTTAGTCAGAGGTTAAAAATGCCATCACACTATCTGGGTAGCTCTGATAAACAAAGAAAACCAGATTCTTTCTATAAGAAATATTTGCCCTCCAGACTCACTGTTTCAACTGTACTGGGAATTCAGAATGATCATCAAGGACATTGGACCAGCACCTACCAGCAAGAAATCCTCCAAATTTAACACAGAGGCACGTAAGTGAGTAAAGGTGGTATTTTGTGTGAGGAATTGTTTTGTCTGAACAAAATGGGAAGACAGTAACTAACAGGCTATGGAGCTTTAGAGTTATACACTAAAGAACTATAGGATCTGGAAAATATAAAAACTAGAATCCTAAGGCATCTTTAGAACAAGCAGGGCTGGACCCGTGCTGGGTCTAAACCATATAAGGCTTTCAGTTTTAACAAAATATATAGAGCAAGAAGATGCTCTAGAAGGACCATGCAGGTGCTCAGGAGATGCTGAACAGGTCAGAAGAGCATGGTCTGTGTTCCCAGATATCACAAGCATTCAGGCCCGAGGTCTGGCCCATCTCAGCATCCTCCCCATGTTCTATTAACAATGCCTTTGTCACTACAGATTAAACAGCAGTGGATCAAGTCTCATAAAAGCCTCTTCTCTGTTCCCTTCACCCCTTCCCTTCCACCAGTAGTACATTAGCCAGCTGCAAACGCAGCCTGGTATGCTGGGCAGCAGAGACAGGGCCCTGAGGATGCTGTCCTGGGGAGGCTCCTGCCCATGGAGCAGAGTCCCTTGGCCCAGGGGAACATGCAGAGTTTGGCAGCTGCACAGCCCTGAGTGGTTTTGTTAGTTGCTCTTCAACGGTTGGCTTGCGTGATTAATTACAATTCTGCAAGTTCACAAACGTCCTTTCAACCATAAATCAAGATGAAGATATGAGATTTGTTGCAGAATGATGCAGCAAATAGAAAAAGGAGTAAAGGTCTTCCTCTGTCCCATGCATGGCTGTTTCCTTTGATCAGCCCCGTTTTGTTGGGCTGCATAGACAAACCCACCTTTTGCATAAATTGGCAGGGGTTTGTGGCATGTGCCCCACTCCTCCCTCAGCAGAGGACATCTGGGTCTGCTCAACACTGAGGGTGTGAAAGTCTTTCTAGTTTGAGATGTTCATAGCTTTACATCCACTGATTCCTGCTGTCAGCAGAAAAATCCCAGTTATACCCAGGAGGGGAAGAACATGCACAGAGAGGGAAAGGGGATGGGGGTGGGTGCTCCTGTGCTAGACTGGGGGAGAGAAGGAGCTGCCTGTTCTCTCTCCTCCATCTGATCTGCTGGAGCTTAGCAGCCACAATTAGCACTGGATTGGGGTTTGTAATGGGCTATCTACCTGCCATGTAGGCTGGACCCAACTTTCAGGTACCCCAATCACAGAGATGAAAGGGGTTTTTTTGTCCATCTGTGTCTTAAGGGAGTTTTGGATCCATTAGCAATTATGATAATGGATCTCTTTCCAGAGAATTAATTGCTCCTTTGCCCACATCATAGACAAGTTTGCTGTAAAAATTAATTACTTGACATATACAATACACTTAAAAGTCAAGTAATAAGGTAATTTCCAGAGAATTGACAGAGGGCCCCCCAGTCTCCCAACTTCACAGAGTATTTTCTGAATATCCAGTGAGAAGACAGTTAGTTGGTGTTGTCCTGCAATTCTTTTCCCATGATATTTGACAGCCCCAAAACACCTGACCTGGCACTTGACAGCTCAAGACCTGGTGGTTTTTTCTTGTCTTTTTTTCTTTGTGTTAGAACCGGGATTAATACATGGGAGTCACTGTTTTGTGTTTGGACTTGGTGTTTATTAATTATTATCTATATTACAGCCCCATGAGTCGTGAATTCTAACCAGTAAGTTAGAAAACAGAGGTAAAATGGATCCCTATAACTCTTTCCAAGGTTATTTAAGTCCTATTTAAGTGGATGACTTGTACAGTTGTGTGTTTGACTGTCTTTCTAGTTTTTACTAGAGTGGGAATCAAACCCCGGGTCAACAGTTTGCAAGGCAGCAGTGCTAGCCACTACACTACTGGACAAGTTGTCCAGCCTTTTTACAACATGCTGCACTAAAAATGCATATTATTGGTCCATAGGACTGACACCTCTCTAGTTCCATTGGTCAAGCTTAGAGAAAACACACAGGCACAGCTGTACAGCATTGTTTTGAGAAAAAGCAATTGTTTACAAGATTTTGTCCTGAGAGAAATCTTCCCAAGGACTCTCCCTTGGGAACATTCAGTGAGCAGGCTAAAATTTCTCAGATTCAGAAAAATCAGGCCCACAACCTGGAGCCAGCCAATGTTTTGCATCTCTACTGTTTTCACCAAATTGTTCAACAGCAAAGGACAGCAGGTTCACAACAAGACATTTCTCCTTAGGAAAGCAGACTGAAAAATTGCATAGAATGTCTGCAAGCAACCTAATTAGCTCTCCTGAACAACCTGCCACCCATCAGGTAGCCCACAGTGATTGATGCTGTGTGCTCCTCTTGCCTGCCCCAAAAGCAGAGTGAAACAGCTTTACTTATATTAGCACAAAGACGTTGGTTTTGACCAAGATCCGAATCCTTTTGACAAATGCCCACAATAAGCTAAATGCTTTCTGTGCGTGCATGATCACAGCATAGTTAATCTACTCAGGTTTGTAAAATGATCACTTTGAAAGAGAGGGGACGCTTGGCTGTTTTTGATAGTGTTTAGTGCAGCTATCTGCAGCCCCTGCAAATTTCTTTCTGTAGCTTAAATATTAAAGGTCTTTTTATATCCATCACAAATATATGTAGCACTTTGCACGAACCCCATACAAACATGCAAAGGGACTGTACTTCCATAGCAGAGCTGACCCAAGTGTAGATGCAAATGAAAGGAGACAGGCTGGCAGAGACAAGGCTGGCAGGGAGCAGGGCAGCAAGGACAGAGCCTCCCAGGGCAGCTGGCCCCAGCAAGAGCTCCCCAGAGCCACCACAGGGCTTGGCATGCTTTGTTCCTACTCATTTAATGAGAGCTGAGCAGCCAAATTCCCAAATACCAGGGAACCTCAGGCTGATTATGGCAGCAGCACAGGGGCTGCATTCAAAACTCCTGCCCCAAGGATGTAAATTCTTCTGCACAGCAGGGTCAGTGCTCAACTTCCATGGGTATCAAAGGGAATGGCCCTAAACTAATGCTAAGCATATTTGGAGGGAAAAAAAT
>WEIU01023065.1:606542-616652 GCA_013389925.1 Aegithalos caudatus | reverse complement strand
CAAAAAGGAAGGAAAAACCCCTTAGAAATAGCCACAGTTCCATAGAACAGAAATTTTGAATTTCAGCCAGCTCTGCTTAGGAATTTCTAGCTCATTTTCAGGATCATACATAGGTCAAGGGCAGCTTTTTTGATTTAATACTTCAAGGGTAGGTTTAATTGTTTGGCTAACTTATCATTCAAATCTCTACTAGTCACATAATAGCCATGATGCATAGAAGAATCTTGTTTTCAGTCTGAACAGGTTTTCTTTGAGAATTCTTTCTCTTGTTTAATACCTTCTCTCTGCCCTCAAAAAAACCACATTCAACCTAACTCATCTGCATGTTGAAAGATTTCCCAGAGACGTGATGCAATGGATAGCAATGGAGCTTGAGCTGGAAGATATGAGTTGGACTGACTTCTCCATTGGCTTGTTACGTGACTTAAGTGAATAATTTCAGCTCAGTGTCTCCATTGTCCTATTTGCAATGTGGATGCAATACTGTCCTTCTTTCATTTCAGTGTTGTTTGTCATTTACTACCTTTGCTCTGTGTGTGGACTCTTCCTTCTCTGCTCTGTGGTTGTCAGTGTTTCAGTTCTTCCATCACCATAGATGCTATTAGAGTAGATGAGCCCTGCAGGCTTAATTTTCAGAAGAACTTAAAAGTAGCTCAGTTCCCAGCTGAGCGCCTACTTCTCATGGACTCAATGTTATTTCTTTTTCCTGTGAAATAGTAAATTAAGGGATGGAGTGTGTGGGGGTTCATATGGGAAAGAAAACACTCCCAGTCTTCCAGGTTTTCTTTATCTCTCAGGAAAGTTCCTTCACTGTTTACACTTAATTTGCTGCTTTTTCCTAGTGATTTTTGAACCACCGTGTCTTAGCTGCTTTCTCTTCATGTATTTTGCATGATACTTGTGACTTTAGTCTTAGAACAGAGTGTTGGTTTGACTGGTTCCATTGATGGAATAGTATTGAGGTCTTTTCTGACACCAGGTTATTCTGTAGCAAAGAACAATTTGTGAAACAGCAGAGAGTTCATCTAAGAATTGAAAGAGCACATTTGTACAAAACCCAAAGGGAAAAGCTCTACCGTCAAACCAGCCCCGGCTGTTGAGGCAGATGCCTGGCTTTGCTTTTTTTGTTTATATTCCAACAAATCAAAGCTGACCTGTGTTGTTATCGGAGTAGAGCAGCAGGTGCAAAAAAATAACTCTGCTGCCAACTCAAACGAAAGGGTAAGACTAATACCCTCTGGGAGGTATTGAGGAGATAACAGAGAGCCATGCCAGCAACTGAATTAACGGCTCTATTTACGGTGGGTTTTACTTAATAACCTGCTCCTAACACTGACACATAAATACTCCATTGTATTGTTTAACGCAACCACTGGAGAAATCAATGGAAACAGGATGGGCAGCTCCTGCTGTGCCAGGTGAAAAGGAGTGACGCCATGGAAGCGTTGCTCTTCTAACCACAGGCAGGAAGGAGACGAGGAAGGTGGGAAGGTGTTCTTGGCTTTTACAACAGTGCAGAGACATTGTTTCCCACAACTTCTTGACTTGTAGAAAGTGCCTACAGAGCAAGGAAACCTCATTCCCCCATTTTCTGGTTACTTTTAATAAAGGCAGTGAGCATTAACAGGTGGGGGCATACATGTAAAGTACTGTCCCAGTGCCATGTGGCTCTGGGAGGCTCACAATCCTGGGAGCAGAAGGGAAGTGAGCCTGCTGCTACACCATTGGTAAAGCAGACAGCCCTTTTGCAGCCACTGGAGTGGGATGCCAGGGAAGAGTTCCTGCAATCTCCTACTCTTTTCTCAACAAATACTGTATGAAGAAGCTGCATGGATACAGCTGGGCTCCAAGTAATTGTTTACCAAAACCACACAAATGTGAAAGACTGAGTGGTAGTAAAAGTAATGGTCTGACAGCAACTTTCTGAAACAGGGTCAGTGGGCTCCACTGGGCTGTTTCAGTAATAGCCACCACGTGGGGACAACTCCCTTTGCAGACAGATGTTCACCTTGGGATACTTGGTAGTCTGGGGAGGAATGCAGGGCAAGCAGGCATCCTGGATGGAGCTGTCCCATAGGTGGGATCAGCAAGATCAGCTTGGTAAAAGTGAATGTGGTAGAGGAGTTAAGAGCCAAGTAAACACTCTCTGTCAGCTCTGCAGAATGACTCTTTCCACCATGAACCCTGCATTGCCTCCTCTTTGAAATATACTTTTCCTATTCCATCAGCAAAAAAGTGTGATCATATTGTGGTTAGGCAGTGGGTTGTAACATGGTATAAATACTTCTATCAGCCAGGTTGGATACCAGAAAGCTGCATAGTTTAGCATAAAGTTATTTATGTTTAATTTCCAGCTTCTTTGCCCTAGTGCTGTGCTTGGCCCTCATGTATTTAATTTGTGCTGTGGCCCTCATGTATTTAATGAAAAAGCTCAATCAGTTTGTTGATTGAATGAATCAATTAATGTAAAACACAGTAGGCCAGTGGGAAAATTTGCACATTCCCCAAGACAGTTTGCTATTTTGGGTCTCCATCCCAATTTCCTTATTCTGTTTGCTTCTCGCTCAGAAAACAGTCCTAAAGAGGAACCTTGCAGTTTCCAAGATGCCCTTTATTAAAACAGAAGATATGAAACAGAGTTTACACAAAGGAAAAGAGAAAAAACACAATGGTTTTTTCTTTTTTTTTTTTTTTTAAGTAGGCAAATTAGTGGTTGTTACTGTTGAAAACCAGACTAGTCCCATAACAAAAGAGAAGTGTTGGTGGTGATAGTGGTTAAAGTGAACTTCCACATGAAATACTGGCTGCTGCAGCAGCATATATCTGAGTGGCTGTTATGTCAGCAACGAGTCAGCATCTAATGAGAGCCAAACATGAATACAAACACAATTATTACTGTTATTATTGTCATTATTCACTAACAACTGAACAGTCACACAGGCTGTATTAGCAGTATGGAAAACATTTCCCTCAATATACTGTTAGTCTTTAAAGCAATACAAAGAGAAGCTGTCGTGGAAGGTAGAGGGAAGTGGTTGGGGAACCAGAGCCAAGGGAAAAGGAGAAGGTGTTAGAACATGATGGTAATATTTTGTTAGCTGATGAGGTTCATGCGTAATTATAGACGTGTGGCTTGTCAAGTTACAGGGCCATCTAGAGTGCTTTTTGGCCATTTGTATATTTAGTGTATTGTAAGCAAAAGAAATGTGTTTAGCAAAAGGAGATTAGGGAGATGAGCTGGCTCCTGGTTAGAGGAAGGATGTACCAGAGAGATAGGAAGGACATGAAAGGAGGTGTGGAGTTGTTCCATGAGGTGTGGTATTAAGTGCTGAAAGAAGAATAAAGAGCAAAGGCAGTTTTTCTCATTATTGTGTTTCCAAGACTGTATCCCTGAGGCTAGCTTGATAAATCTATGGCAAAAGGCTTCTAAATATTCAGGAAAAAATGGTTGACCCAAATTATCATGAACTTGCTGAGGTGGTGCAGACAGTAATGAAAGCATTGCTATGTACCAGTCAAAGCCAACTCTGAAAAATCAAGAAGAAAATAGCCCACTTATGTTTGGCCAGTATTTTTAGTTAATCTATCTACTTGTTCCAAACATTCTAAGAATACATTACTGCAAATATAATCCAAACATCTATCATGACAAATAAAAATTTTTCTTAACTCACTTTTGTCTCAGCTCTATGATAGCAATTTCTCTAATATTATATGGACCTGTGCACAGAACTTCTGCAAAAAGGAGGATAAAATTCTTGACAATAAAATAAATTATGATAATATCCTTTTCCTATTGAAAAACTAGTGGCATGGCAAGAAGGTACACATCTAACCTGTGATGTGACAGGAAAACATGGATCTGAAACACCATATCCTTGTTAAGTGGCAGGTTCCATTTCACTGTTTTCTCTGCTAAAGTATCATGACAATGGGGAAAATTTGAAGTAGAAACCCTTGGTAGTTAACTCCGTCAGACACTTCTATGCCTTGAGGACTCTCTGTTCACAATCTGCCTTCTGTTTGCTTCTTATTTAGAAAAACAAACAAACAAAAAGCCTCCTCTTTTAAAATTCTTCCTTTTATTTTCATTTTACTAATGAGTACCTTGAAAATTGAAGACAGTTCATATGAAGATTATTGGGAAAAAAAGGGGTCAGAGTAAAATAACCTATGAAACTTTGCATATCATCAAGTAATTTTTTTCCTTGCATTCATAAAGTGAACTTTGTTCTCTCTCAAAAAGGAAACTGAACTATGGTTTTGTCTTTAAATTACATCGTTAAAAGAAAGATAAGGACCAAACCCAAACCCTGGAGCAGAGGGGATAGCTCAGATACAGATCTAGATCCTAACTCTTCTACCCAAGGTTCTCTTTAGTTAAAATATATATGCAAGATTTTGAAGCATCCATACGAACATGTTTAAACAACCACCACATATCTCTTACAGAAGTTGCCTTGTAGTGCATCATGAAAATAATATCTTTAGTAATAAAATATTCCAATCAAGCTTTATTTGATTTTGTTTATCACGATCCTATCTGTAATGTAGGTATATGTTAAACACTCCTTTTCTATTCATCTTCCTTTTTCTGGTCTTTCAGTTTACCTTTATGTATACATTTAATGTACAAGGTTCAAAGAAAACAAAAGAATAAACCAAAGTCTTCCTTTCCAAAAGCCCACAACAGTACATGATCAAGGTCTCAGTGTAGTCTCTGAAAGCTCACCAAGAGCTCACCAGTTTTGAACATGCAAAGGTGGGTTTATGCATATGAACCACAGCTCTATACTCCACAAATGAGTAAGCATAGAATCGTGCACTTCAGAGACGTGTAGTAGGAAATAAGATTAGCCCCAAAGACGCAAACCAGAATCCTAAATACTACAAAGTGTGGTGATTATTTAGAAAATTTCTTATAAAAGTGATTTCTTGAACTTTATAGTCATAGTGTGATTCAGTAAACTTTGTTTCTATGGTTCAAAGGCATGAGGTGGACTAAAAATGAAAATCATCAAATGCTCAGCATGTTTTACAAGATCAGTGTGATCAGTGTTTCTTCATATGAACTTTCTTCAAAGCTTTCTAAGAGTTTTTCTGTTCTCTTAGTGGTGAGTCTTGAGGTTACCATCAAACAGGTCAAGCTGCATAGACTGTCACCTGAATGGTACTTTGCAGGCCATAGCAAAGTGGTCCAAGGTTGAGCTTTTTGTTGTGAAGCAGATGCCTGTGAGTAAACGGCCTGCAGATGAGTTGTTTCTTTTGAGGCTTCTCTCTGCTCTATAGGCACTATAGGTATGGAAACAAGGAAGTGAGTGCTAGCTACAACTGAATCTACACTAGAAGAGAGGCTAACATACTGCAGAAAAGGTCACATCTGAAAGTGAGCCATGGCAAGGATGATACCTTATGTGGGAGTCTGGCACAGACACCAGGGATGAACCTGAGACCTTTGCAAATGAGACAGATAAAGATCACAAGGCAATCTTTGGGTCAGCCATAGCTGTATGTATAGACACACTGGCTCAGACTAGGACCCTGGAGCCCTGGGAATAATGCACACTAAATGAAAGGGAATAAAATACCCCATAACAGAAGACCCAAAGCTCACAGTAACATGCAAACAGGCTTTCAGCATTCATATATTCAATTTGTGCCTGCCCTTACCACCACTGGAGATGTAAAATAGCTGTTTGGAATGCAAAGCAGCTAATTGATCATATACATTACAAGTACCAGGCATTTATGTTTCCAAAGTAGCCGTATCTGTAGAACAAGTCCACGTGCTGTGTCGTACATGTCCTTTGTGATGCCTTGAAACTCTGCCCACTTAGTAGTCTTTTGATTTTTCAAGAAAATGATTAAAAATCCAGATTTTGTTACTCTTCAGTTGCAATTATCACTTGGTGTTATTTATTTTAGATTACTGTGTAAGTCTTTGACTGTAATCCAAGATGCAGTAATGATCTAAAATATTTAACATACTCTGTAGATACTTGTTCCATAAACTCCAAGCCCTGAAAAGCAGGGATTGTGTCTTCACTGTGTACATAACACACTTCAAAGAAAATAGGCCCAGGTGAAATCTACATTTGAAGTTCAGCCATGATGGTAAAAGGGGAAAAATGGGGAAGAATCCCATGGGTAAATATGCCAAAAGAGATCCGCCCTTTTGGACACGCCAGGAGGAGCTGCACTGAGCTTGTCTCAGCTAGAAGTCACTCTTAGGCTTTGCATAGCTTACAGGTGGAGTCATGGCTTAGTAGTTTCAGTCTGTTTTGCCCTAGACATCGTTGTGTTTTGCAGAGAGTACATGGCTTTACCAGCAGGAGGGCTGGGGGCCCCTGCCCCTATGGACCCCTTTCTCTTATGGGCTCCCCTTCCATGCCCCCTTAGTTCTGTACAAAATGGTATCAGAACAATCACTCTGGTTGTGCTACTTCAGGATTCAGTCACTTTCTCTGTACTGCTTATTCACCTTTCTTGTGTTTGGAATTTTCATGTCATTTAATATAAGCTGTTCTTGAAAGATTCTGGTTCAAAGAAAGGCAAAACTCTTTATATGGATGTTAAGATTCATTGGGTTGAATGTGGACATGGGGGTCAGAGTAATTTGTTTTCAGAGCACACCTGTAGTGCAATAAAATAATTCGCATAGAGTGCACTATATAGTGTTCAAGGTTCAAGGATTTGTAAATATGTTTTTCTGTAAATATGTTTTCTGCTGGATTTGCTCTGTAGGCAGGCCATGGCTCCTTGCTCTTTCCATTACTGCTGTTTACTCAGAGTGGTCAGGTGGTCATGGAAGAGAAGAAGAGCAGAGCAAATGACCTCCTGCCACTGCCAAGTTGCTGGGCTGTGGCTCAGCCAAAGCCCCTTCAGACTCCAGTGAGAGCTTTTACTGAGAAAGATCTTCAGAGTTTGGTCTTAGAATACCACCTGATATCATGAATGTTGGTGAAAGATACTTGTTTGTTTTTGGTTTTTTTTTAATAATTAATCCTTTCTGATAGGACTCTCTAGAAAGAATTCTGTTGAACACCGGTGCACAACTATATTTCACTGTGCTGGCTGAGTAAAGTGTTATTTGCATAGTGTTATAACTCCAGAGATGGCATCTCTTCAGGTGAACAGAATGGGATTGTGTGTACAGACACCTGCCATGCACATACATAGACATGTGTGAGTGTAAGTCTATAAAAATACATGTGATTATATATTCAAATGATATTTCATCTATTCTTTAGTATAATGTACCATGTCATAGTAGAGGGACAGATATCGAGATTTTTATACTTTTTTCCAAAATATCAGCTCAGGTAGAATCCATTTTAATATGGTTTCCAGAGGAAATGAGGCTTTTGTGGTAATTCTGTGTTTTGGCTTTTACATTTGGCCTGTAACAATCTTTGAGTTTCATTGCCAATTTTAATTAAATTTGATACGGAGGTAGAAGTCCCAGAGATATGAAGTTTTTACAGGATTAATGAAAACTGGCTGCCAAGTACAGGAGGAAAATCCATTAATACTTGATCTGAAAGAAAGAGTGACGCTTGAGCTCACTGCTTTGAGACAATGAGATATTATGAATGCCCCAACCGTGGGAAAAACTTCAATCAGCACTCACATCTTACTAGACACTAGAGAATCCAACCACAAGATACACATTCATAGGAAACCAAGCTTCATTAGTTCCACAATTCACTTTGATACATGGAATATAATTAAAAGAAAACTGAACATCTTATGTGTCCTTCCCCTTGAGGTTTCACACCCTTCAACCAGGTTTGTCTGTACACCGGGGAGATTTGAGCATTTGGCCCTGGACTAATGAGGAACACACTGCTTCCAATATCCTGACTCAAAATCTTTTCATGTATGGGATGAGCCACTGCTATAAGCATAAATATTCCATGAATTTTTAGCAAAGAAAGGCATATACAGGATGACATGAAGAAAATCCCAGTTTAGTTTTCATGCAGAAAATATTGTCGAGCATAATGCCGTATGCTTCCAAGCAAAGGTGTGGAAGTTGTTAGTAGGACTTTATAATCCTCCTGAACAAAGTGCTAGAATGATTTCCAAATAAGGAACACCCTTGCATTAAGATAAAGGAGGTGACCTGAAAATTTTCAAGACGCCAAAAAACCTTTTCCTTGAGTAATACGGAGAACTTTGGCAAAGCTAAATCCAGTCCTCCTTCTGTGATTAATGTCATATTGTAAATTTTCCCTCTTAGGCACAATTGTTCCTACAGGTGATACTGGAAATTAATTATGTTATTGAGGTTGAGATAATTTATTTAGCTTTGAAAAACCGGTATGATTGATTGATTAAATTGTAAAGCAAGTTCCATGGACATTATTTGAACATAATATTAATATTGTTCAGGGATATGGTGAAGAGCAACTGTCTGTTGGACTGTGACAGGGAGAGGACACTTTCAAGGAAAGAAACTAAAATCCAGATCTCGGGAAGAGGCTGTCAAGGCTCATCTTTTCAGACGGCTAATGCGCGTTGTTTTTAGTTACTGCTGGGTTGGAGGACTAGGCAAGACGCATGATTTGGTTTATTTAACTATCCATACCTTCAGTTGCAGAATCAAAGTGTCATAGGATCTTCTGGTTTGGAAATTCACCTGATTATTTATGAAGCAGAAAAAATTAACTGAATTTTCAAGAAAAAAATTACGCCGAAATAATTATTAATAAGTTATGAAATCTCTGTAGAATTTCAGAAACTACAGAAGTTGAGGAATACAAAACCACATAACACAGTACTTTTACTTCTGAGATCGCTTCTGTAAATGTGACTTCAGATCAATGGATTTTAGTTATGAAGTGCATATGAAGTGCATGTTATAATTTTTTAAAAAGAAGTGAATTAAGCAAAGTTGAATTAAGTTAATTTAAGAAACTTAAGATTCTAAGTGTGTTTTCCCAATCCTCAAGTTTTATTGTTTTCCCAGAATAGCTGGTATTCTACCTCATCAATGTTTGACACTGTAATGAGGTCTTTTTCATTAATATTTCATTCATTCATACCTAATTGTCTTTAATAATTTAAATCAAATCTAAAGAAATAACTTGATACATCATGAATGTGTACAACTCAGAAGTGTATGTATTGACTGCCAAACATAGATTATTGCTTAAAAGTTCTTATACATCAACTGTATAACTGATATGCATTATAGGCTGAACATATTTATAATCCTGAGATTGAATTCAAATGCTTCCTCACACCTTCATTCACAATACCAAGTCACTTGGCCTTTACACATGGCTAAAAAATTTCTTCTAACTTATATAAATGTACTGAGTGATGTGATAGTCGTCTTTCTTTTGGCCAGAATAGGAAAAGTATCTTTCTCAATTGTTAATATTTTATAACCTCATAGACCTACTATGAGAAATTAAATCCTCCTTCCTAATGGTCACTGAATCACAGATTGGCAAGAATTAAAAATGGAAAGCGACTGACAAATCATCCATGGTTTGATTTTGCCATTCTGTGTAGCTACTGAAAAAAAGGGGGAAAAAAAAGAAAAAAAAAAAGAAAAAAAGGCAGAAAAAAGAAAAAAGAAAAAAGAGCACCGTAAACTAGTTTATGCTGTAAAACACCATTCCCTGTGATAAAGTTCCTTAAACTTCTTAAAGCTTTGGCTTTTTAAGCAATTATCAGTAACCTCTCTTTCTCCCTTTCCCTCTCGAAATACATAGAGGGGTAGAGGGGTGGGGGAGAAATAGATACTTGTAAAATTTAAGTTACATGATTTATTTCAAGTGACAGAGGAAAATACCAATCCAGGTCATTTTAAGATTGCTCCTTTAAAACCAAGTGTTTCTATTGACTCCTTTTCTTTTACCAGAAAGGGTGCTGGCATGAACTGGTAGGAGGTAGAGATGTGCTGTCAGTGGATGTTTTTTTCACTGGCCTCAGTGGATAAACAGCCAAGACCAGTGACTTTACCCTCCACAAGTCCATTTTGTATTTCATAACCCTTTTAATTCTAGGGTGAAGTCTAGTTGCATGCACATGCCATCCTGATGTCTAATGTTTTGTTTTTACAGTCTTTGCGGCTTTCAATATTTTTGAACAGGTGGG
>WEIU01023065.1:522701-605871 GCA_013389925.1 Aegithalos caudatus | reverse complement strand
AGTTTGCTTAAAAGAGGGAATGCTGTCTTGGGGGTGTGTCGCTCCAAAGTATTGATTCTGTTACAACCATGGCTGTCTCATTTACAAGATCTTTGACTATCTGATTTTTTTGGTGGGTTGAAATATATGATCTGTGATATTTGTTACCAAGAAGTGTTATAGACACTGCTTACACAGATCAGATAAGAAACTGGGTCAGCTGACAAGACATTCCCTTGGTAAGGCTACCTCCCTGTAACATTATGTGTTTCCTTCTGTGTGAAGGATTTTCTGAGCATGGCTTGTAGTCTAGTGTAGTTTCATGTGCAGTTATTGGAAAGTTCTTTCTCTCTCTTAAAAAAAAAAATAAAAGAAAAAGGAAGAACATGTTTTAATCACATTTCTCTTTAAAGCAGAAGAAAAAAAACAACTACTTAGTATTTCATTTCTCAAATCTTGGCAGTTTTCATGTATTGCTCTGTCAGGAGCGTTGTCTTTTCATTCGGCTTCTTTTCTGATTACAGATTATTCATTTATGGATGGGCAGCTGTAGAAACTTGCTTCTTGCGTATGCAAATTAATCATGGTAATGTTTATCATAAGGAGATTTTGTGGCAGTGGAAAAGGGGTTGTGTCAACATGTTCTTGATTTCAGTTGTATCTTCTTCTACAAATGGAATTGGCCTCCTTGCTTCACCTTCAGTGGATTTTTTTTTTCCCTTTTTTTGCCATTTACCTCTCGGACTAGACACCGCTCACTAAGCAAGCTATTTGATTCACTTACAGATCATGATTTTGGAAGGAGCTGGCAGAATGAGTATCAATTCCAGCAGCAATCTACTCCACCAGCAGCCTTCCTGGACAGACGGATATTCCACATGCAACGGTAGGAGGAATTCAGCTGCTCTGAGCCGTATTCCTTTGTGGGAGACTGGGGGAAAGGGGCTGCTACACCTTTAAGCATGTTTGAGTATTATTTTTCAGTAGTACTAATTTACTGGAGTTTCACTTCTAGTAAGAAAAAATTTCATTTGTTTCTTCATTTGTAGGAAGCTGAACTTGCAAAAGGGACCAGTTTATTGTTAATTTCCTTATTGGCTCTCCTCCTTAAAATTTAATGGTGTTGAAAGTGCCAGAAATTCTCTCTTCTCAGTCCAGAATTCCTTCTATCGTACCTTCACCTCTTGTGCTTCCTCTGAAGCAACATTACTGCTTAATGCTAATCACTCCTCTGGCTTTCCAGGGTAATAGTATTTTTGTTCCTTTGCTGTATTTGCTTTTTCAGCTCAAATTACTAGATAGCTTTCTAATTAGACTGGCATTAGAGCACTAGATAGCTTATGGCTTTTGATTTTTTCCTCTTTTTTTCTTTTTGCTGTTTTCTGATTACATATAATGTATATAAAAATGTACTCATAAATACTGTATAGGTATAAAAAAACCCTAAAACCTATATCTCCATAGGTGCTTGACATAATTTTAGAATAATTTTCTTTATACAATGGACAGGTAAAACTTAAAATCTAAGTGGACAATCACATGCTTCTCTTGTCCTTCTGACCCGAATAATACGTCAACAAAACTTACAATTAAAGTTCCCACTTTATGAAATGCTTATTCTTTTTTTATATTTATTTTCTAAATATGAGGAACACATCAACATATGCTTAATAAATGTACTGTCTGTCTATAAAAGTGTCATACAGAAAAGAGCCATGTCTGTTCACTCCTCCGCAGGATTTCATGGGGGGAAATGGTGGGGTTCTGTATCAAATTTCCAGGGTGAAACTCCTTAGGATTCACTTATGTTTTAGAGGAACAGGAAGCTCAAAGCTCAGACCAGCCTGTGAAGTAATTCACAATTTCACTTACTTTTACCTAAGCTACTTTCTCCTCTCTCTAAAGTATCTTTGCTGACATTAGGATTTTAGTGGCCTTTGAAATCGCTTTACTCTTCTGGAGTGATAAGAATACAAATCAACCTCCTGTTCAGGGGATATTTGACAGCTCCAACAAACGTTTTTCTCTGACATCCCACACTTTTAATAATTCCCTCACTCAGTCCCCAAATCCTTTAATGGGAGGATGAGGAACAGTCCTGCAACCTCCCTAAGTTACTTACACAAGCCTTGTTGGCTAATATTGATAAAGAAGACTGTGGGGATTGTTTTTGTGTTATCTGGAAACTGTCCTATACCTCAGCTGAGGAGACCTGAGGTCTAGTACACGTGAGTTAAGGTGATTTCCTAAAATGTGTCAATTCTAGTGCTTGTGGTCCTCTTGCAATATCCACTGTTGTATTTCTCACTGTGTGGTTAATTTTTTTCTGGAGGAGACTGGGAACAGACTGGTGCCCTATCCTGGAGTGGGGTCACTGCAGAGCTAGGCCATGGCAGTCCCTCCTCCTTCTGTAATCTCTCACTCCCTCAGCCTTAAACTCTTCTTGCACTTGTGAACATTTTATCTCGCCGTCACCTCTGTCTGGCGTAGTCCATTTTCCTCCTTTCCCAGGGAATAAATTGCACTGAACTCTGTGAGGACAGACCAAAGCAGTCCTGCCTTTGCTCTTATCTTACATAATGATCCTAACCCATGTACAATTTCTTCCATTTGCACATGCAAACTATTGTCGTGCAATGACATACAACCGAGAGCAATTTAAGAGATTGCCAAGAAAAGACTCAGACATTCTAACAAGAAAATTAGGCAGCTTCCATAACTAAAAATGAGTTTGACATATACATTCAGAAACCATCTTACATGACTACAGCAATAATCTGCACCATCAGAATGCCAACTCTTTCATGAAACCATGGCCCACGCTGATACGCTTTTACTGTGGAGCAGTATGAGAGTGCTTTTAACCTTCCTTTTCCTAGCCCCACAATTCATATTTAGCCCCTTCTAAGTTCTTACTCAAAGAAAGTTTCCACGTCGCCTTATGAGAGTTTTGCAAGGCTTCTCCATCATTTTCTGATGCAATAAAATAATTTTCCCATACATCCCTTTTCAACAGTACTTCTGTAAAGTATCTTCCCTCAGTGAATTTTGGTGTATTTAGCCAACATTAATGAGTTAATTCCTGCAAATCAATCAGTCAAGATGTGTGTAATGAAATAATGACCAATTTTTCTAACTGAGGCCAAAGCCCCTACAATATCTTCTCCAGCAATAGCTACTGAGCCAATGTTAAGGACTGAGAAAAGTGTTTAGATCTGTAGACTTGAAGATGTGCAATTTGGCTATAGATCCTACTGCTGATGACTATGCTGCAATCAGATTTAGTAAATATTTTTTTTGTTTTCCAGTATCCAGTAGCTTCTATGGAACCCAGTGGCACGAAATACACCCTCAGTACTGGACTAAGTTTCAAGTCTGGGAGTGGCTGCAGCACCTCCTTGATACCAACCAACTGGATGCCAACTGCATACCTTTCCAGGAGTTTGATATCAATGGGGAACATCTGTGTAGTATGAGCCTGCAGGAATTCACTCAGGCAGCTGGGACAGCAGGACAACTGCTTTACAGCAATCTTCAGCACCTAAAATGGAATGGTAAATATATATTAGAGAGATGTGTACATTGCTCTGAATTCTGAGATCTTCAGAAAACATTTATGTTTCCCAGAAACTTGCCTAGCAGATTATATTTGCTGTGTTTGCTATTCTGCTTATAGCTCATTTACTGTACTGCTAAATTTCTTGGATATGACTTAAGGCAGAAATCTGAAGGCTGGAGAGGAGAGGGAAGATTTTCTGCTCCAAAATCAGCCCTGTAGCTCACGTGTAGAAGTTGCTGCTTGGAGCTAATACATTTGATTCCTCTGTGCTCATGCTCATACCTCATATCTGCCAATTTGCTTTCTTGCAGGTCAGTGTGGAAGTGACATGTACCAATCTCATAATGTCATTGTGAAGACAGAGCAAACAGGTGAGTAGCAGTTGGGTAAATTGTCTTTTGAAAAGGGGGGACCTTTCTTCCAAGGGAGAAAAACCAAAGTGGCAGTAAATAAAATGGAATATATATCATGCAGAATTAAAGAAGTAATAAAATGTCAGTCAGTGCCTACTTCTGAAGTTTCAGGTAAATCCACATGCATGTGACCACTTTTCCTGGAGACCTCTGCAGTACCAGCAGTCTACACTGATGTTCAGAGTTGGAATAGTTTGAGGTGCTCCATGGAAGCAGCTTTGTAGAGGACTTCATTCTGTGCTTCATTCAGCAGATTTCAAGACAACTATTTTAATAATGTGCTCTGTTTATAAAAAAAAAAATGGAAGAAAGAAAGGAAGAAGAAATATTTTGTTGTGAAGTGCTGTTGAAACATGACAAGATTAAAAAAAAAAAACCAACAGCTTGGAGAGAAAACAAAATGTTACATTTTAATTTCTTCACAGGGTTCAATGAAACTGAAATTCAGGCAGTAATTTTGTTTGATCAAATCTGCATTTTTGCTGTTCCAGTTCCTTTTCTGAGAGTGTTTATAGCTTTCCTCCCAGGGCTTTGTTTAACTGAGAAAAGAACTTCAGCTTGATTCAACCGTCTTCTTCAGGCACAATTGTTTTCCTTGTTCCTTTGCCAGATCACACCTGTCCATATCCACACACTCTCTATCCCACTAGTCCCAGCTTCTTTGTATGTAGGTGTGTCCGTGAGCCACATTTTGATATCTGCTGGCAGAACAAATACAGATCTGTTGCATGTGGCGTCTCCAACAAATACTGTCAGCCTGTTTATCCACCTAACCTGTTGGAGCCCAGCCTCTCCAGCCAGGAACATTACCCACATTGTCCTTGCAGCAGGCAAGGATTGTTGTCTGCAATCCACTCCTGGCCTGTGCCTGTGTGGTATGGGAGATGTGCATGAGGCAGCCTTGCTGCTTTCCATAGAGGTAACTCCAGTAATCCTTTAAGCCCTGATTTATGAGATCCTGATATAATATTATTTCCTCCTCCTACTAGAGATGAGGGCAAAGTACCTCAGCTGCACATCTTGGAAAGGGCTAACTGACTGATGGTTTTCCTGGATGTGTTGAATCAGGAGTGGCCTGGTGGGGCTCTGGTGGTGCCGACCATGGCCAGTGAGAGTGGGTTAAGTTTCTGCATGTGGGGGAGCAGGAATTGTGGATTAGGGCTGCTGGGAAAGTTACTGCTTGTGAGGCAGCAGGGACAGGGCCGGTGGTTTTGAGGGGAAGCCCAGCTCACTCCAATAAACCATCACAGCAAAGTCATGGGTACTGAAAAAGGCCAACATGGGAAAGTGAACACTGTCCCCATGTTCTGGCTGGCTAAGGCCTGTTTCAGAGGCAACATTAGGCAGATCAGGTGTCCAAGCAAGCAAAGGGTGTGTGCTATTGTAGGAACGCAAGCTCTGGGTGCCCAAACATGCAGCTATTAGTTAGCATGCCTGCTAAATTCCTATGTCATAAGTGGTAACTTGGCCAAACATGATTATTTTGCTGTAACTCATTTTGGGGTTTTTGATTTCATTTATATGAACATGAAAAAAATTAGATTTAACCTAGATTTGAACCTTGTATCTCATCCCTTCTGACCTGGTTTCAAAAGAAAAAGAGAGTTTTAAGGCTTCTGACCTTAAAAATTCACTGTGTAGGAAGTAATTTCCAGAGCAGTGTACAGGTCATAAAGACAATACTTCTGTTCTGCTTATATTGATCCATATGACCAGAAGGTCACAAAAAATTATTCCTCTTTAATCATGAAGGTGGTTTTTAGGTTAAGGATGGGGCTTAGTGTCCCAGGAATAAAATAGCCCTTCATCTAGGATTAGGCTTTGATGTTTCTCACTATGTGCTTAAACACGAAGCTGTGTTTCAGAGAGGACTTTCGAGTTCTACCATTGTAGAAATAAATACTCATCATAAGCATCCTTCTGTTTTACTAGATATTTGAGAACACTTTCATCTCTGTGTCTCCAACGCACTGTCATAATCATCAGGGGCTGAGAATTCAGGACTGGATTGGGTAGAATTAGAGTTGATCTGGCATAGGAAACCTCCTCCAAGGCCAGGCATAAATTATATAAAGGAAAAGGAAGAGCATACATTTTTTTCTAAAATCAGTGCCCTGTGTAAATACATTTGTCTGAATATGAAAAACTCCACGCATAATTTGAGTGAAAGGAAATAATTTTGTACATAGCCCCTTCACTTCTTTGTTCCCTTGACAGCTATTTTTTCCCCGCATTTTTCATTCTTTCAGTGCTCAATATTTATCTCTGTGCTAAAGAACGTTCTTTTAGTGACCTGATTTTCCTTTTGGTCCTTTGCCTTCAGATCCGTCATTAATGGTGTCCTGGAAAGAAGAGAATTATCTTTATGACAGTGGCTATGGTAGCACAGTAGGTAACTAACATCACGATACTTCATGCATTCTGAGATGGCTTTATTGTTGTCTGAGGCTATTAGTTTAAACGTCTTCTTTTTAATTCCCAGAGTTATTGGACAGTAAAACATTCTGTCGTGCTCAGATTTCCATGATGACACCTAGTCACCAATCTTCTGGTAAGAAACTTGTAATTATATTTTTAATTGTTTGTCACTTGTCCCAGAGCTACCGACATGTAATAGTCTCTGTGGTCTTCTGTTGTAGGATTGCATCTGAGCCTCCAGTAATTTTAAAGCAAGCAATGATGATTTTGACAGATTTATTAGCTGTCATTATTACAATAGCTTTCTTTAAAGAAATGCTTCTGTCTTCTCTCTGTCAAGAGAAGGATGATCAAATAATCTGTGATCTCCGCATATCTTTTAAAGTGACTGAGTCAAAGGGGTAAACATTAGTGTCAGAGAGACAAGACATTCCAGCTGCGCCACGCTTTTCTGTGGTGTACAAGGGTATGGGCAAACAAGTGGCCCATTCCTCCCCAGAAGTGGCCGTGTTTCCCAGTGATTCATGCTGAGTAGGGTGCTGGGTTTGGGGCCAGGCTGGGGTTGGCCTGGGGAAGCTGTAGGGCAGACACCAAGCGCTGTGCCCAAATGTGCCGGCACAAGGGCTTCCTCCTGCCGCCTCTCTCAGCTGACAGCGGGTGCTCACCGAACCTCCCCTCCCTTCCACGAGGGAGAGTTCAAATGCTAAAGAGCAGAAGACAGAGCAAACCTGTTTGCTGTAGTGCTGGTCAAAGTGCAGTCTGATCACACGTGGGGAAGGCCCTGTGGGCTCTGTCCCCGGGGGCTGGCACCAGGATGGAGGTGAGGAGAGCAAGGCAGTGGGAAAAGAGTAGAGCAGAGATGGCAGGGGAGAGAGAAAGCGGGAAGGGAAAGGCGGGTTCTTCTTCAGAGGGCGTTAAGCAGAGATCTGAGGGAGAAAGCAGTGGAAGTCCTGGGAGGATAAGAAAGGAGAGCACGTTGCTGTAAATGCAGCCTTGCACTGGGGGCAGCCCTGTGCTGCTGCATGTGGGCAGTGGCCTTAGCCCCTGTGCCTGCCATCTCCTGCTCCTCCAGCATCCTGAGCTGGACTTGCCAAGTGAAAGTGACATTCAGTTTAAAATAACACACAGCCACGAAATAACAGAGAGAGAGAGAGAGAGAGAGGGAACGAAAACTTGACCATAAGAAAGCCACCAGACCTTAAAAAAACCCAACCAAACACCGTGTTTTCTTTCTCCACCACCTCCACCCACTCTCACAAGATGGCCACCAGGGCTGGGGACCTGTCCAGATCCTGGCATGCTGTGTTTATCTGCTGACTGCTTAAGCCTAGAGCTAGGGTGGCACACTAAGGGCACAGCCTGCTGTAAAAACTAAATTTGTATATCCCGTAAAAAAATGGCTCATTCCTGAATCATATGCAAATAATGTGTAACCTTTTGTCAAAAGTTTTGCAAGACGGCTTTGTTGAAACTGCATCATAACTCTTTTCATCTGTCAGGCCCCAGCCTCCTCACATGGCATGTTTGAAACCAGTCTCCATGTAGGAGCTGTGGCAGAGCAGGAGGCTATTTACACAGCTGAAATCCAGAATAAATCACTGGCTAGGCAGAAGGCGACTGAACTTCCAAGAATAAATTTCCAGCTAAGTGGAGCATAACAAACAATTTGCAAGCGAATTGTGGGATTTTAAAATGAGAAGGATTTATATGAGGGCAAATAAAGAACTGGGTCCTGCTGTCGTTACCTGGAGTTCCCACAGGCTTTTAATAACATATGGGGAATCATAATCTGAGGAAAGGCAGTGAAATAAGCCTCATTTTACTTCCCCCACACCACACCCCCCTCCAAGCTCAGTGGGGTTCAGGCTAGTTCCTTCTCTTTTGAGAGTGGGAAGGCAAAATGACTCAGAGCACGTTTGCTGCTTGGGGGTCAAGGACAGTAATTTATCAGACTTAGAATAGCAGAGGTTCAGCCTATCCCCACGGTCTTGTTCAGTTTATGTTTCCAGTTATGTATGAATAAAGCAAGTGTGTGAATAACTTTGCATCTACCTTTTCACATGCAGTTATTGCAGTAGCTTGTGCAAATCTGACAAGTTTCTATGCAAATAAATATTTCCTGTGAGTCATTTTCCCATGCAAATGCCTGGTTTCCATGAAAAGTATGATAATTGTGCATTCATAGAAGCTGGGAAAACATGCGTGGGACCTTAAGCTTTGCTTTATGGGATTCAGGGACAAGGTATGCTGAAAAGCAAACACAGAAGGGGCTCCCTCTCAGGTCTATCCCACAGATTTTGTGAGACTTGGAGCAATCAGATGAAAGCTATTCATTAAGTACAAGAGCAGAGCCAGGCTGCGGTGGTTTGGGGGCGGGAGGGTTGAACGTGCAGACTGCGAGCTAAGTTACAGTCATGAACAGGCGGAACTCCTTTTTTTTCATTTCTGAAGAAATGCTTGTGCCAGAAACCCTATTCCTCCTCTGGCTGGCTGCAGGTGATACCATTGATGAGAAATGGCTTGTTCCTATGGCTCTGAGCCACAGAAAAATATATGTTTGTCCTGCTGCCAAAAACTCCTACCAGCGCAGCCCCTTTCCCCCACCCTGCCCCCCTAAACAACAGTGCTTTGCCAGTTCATTATGTTTTAGTCAGGTAGGTGTTCTGTGCATTGGTACCAGCACATACATTTCTCATTAGATCATCTCTTCAGAAACAAATAAGCCCCCAAAGATACGTGCTTCAGCAAAGACTAAGATAATGGGACAATTCAGGATTCCTTTTACAGATGTGATGATCCTATTTTTCTCTCTCTCACACACAACATGAGGTGAGGTATTTGTTAATCAAATTTAGCTTTCAAAAGCCAAATGTTTACCTCTGCATTCATTCTTTATTCATCCATGGTCTCTTTGAGAAGTGTGCTGATTAACATATAGTACAGAAAACAAAACTCCCTCCTCACTTAGATTACCTTTCGAAAAGTGGTTATCTTTAGAAGAGATATTTGTTCTTTTTTGTGGTTTTATTTCTTTCAACCTTCTAGTCAATGGAAAGCCTTTAATAAAATTTACAAATAGGCTTCATTTTCCTTCTCTGCAGACTCTTCAGACGCAAAAAAATCGCAAGATCATACCCCAAAGTCCCACACCAAGAAGCACAGTAAGTCAACATCCATACTTATAATGGGCGGTTAGTTGATTGAAGGAAAAAGAAACAAATGAAAATCAGATCCTTTTTGGGAGGGAAGAGGAAGCATTTTGAACACAAAACTTGTTAAATCATTATTGTGATTGAATTCGGAAAGGATCTGACTATCTAGTACTGCTTGTTTACATCATTTTTTTGACTGAATATCGTTAAACTTCAAATTGTTTTTATCAGTGAGGGCCTATGGGGAAGCAACCAGAAACCAACTTCCTCTGCCCTGTTTTGAACTGGGCTGGTGGAGTGGGGTAAAGGAAACACAAGGAAGACCCAGGATTAAATCAGGAGGGCCTGTGCGTGGGCACAGTCATGCTTGTGCCTGTGCCTGCCCAGGTGCAGCACACACCACAGACCCTGCTCAGCATCTCCTTGAAGAACTTCTCACGCACAACATCACAAGCAAGCACCTGTGCCTCAGTCTTGTCCCTTTCTTATCCCCTGATATGACAATCTTTCCACTTCCCTCACCTGCATTTTCTGCTAGTTTTTATTCAACCTGACTCTGAAGACAGGATACCATAATTGTGATTCCTGTACATAATTCCATTAATGTATTTTACTGAGATTTTTAATGCTGAAAACATTCTATGTATGTCTTTTTTCATCCTATTTAATTCCCTGATTATAATAGGAAAGCTTAGTATTGGTTTTTAACTGCATTTTGTGGTATTTGGGTTCATCCTATTTCAATATGACCTCCAGATTATGTCTCTTCCTGACTCTTCTTACTCTTGTTCTGTCACTCTGCCCCAAGAGAACTCCTGAACTTTATATCCATACACAGATATCTGGGTGGGTTTTATGTGTGTATGTGTATGTGTTTGTGTGTATAAAAAGGTTATTCATGAAAAGATTAGACAGGACTGGTCTGAAGAAAGCTCTGTGAAGAACTGAAGTCTATCAGCTTCTTCATCTTGGAGAAGAGAAGGCTGAAGCTTGACACATCCCAGTCCCCAGCTTCCTCAGGATGGGCAGTGGAAGGGGAGGTGCTTTTCTCCTCTGTCTAGTGACCAGTGATAGGACATGAGGAAATGGAGTGAAGGTGTGCCAGGGAAAGTTTAGACTGCATGATAGAGAAGGTTCACCACCCAGAGGGTGGTCAGTCACTGGAACAGGCTCTGCAGAAAAGCAGTCACAGCTCCAAGCCTGGCAGAGTTCAAGGAGTGTCTGGACAGTGCTCTAAGTCATGTGGTTTAGTTCTAGGGTGTCCTGCGAGGAGCAGGGAGTAAGATTGATTTTTATATGTCCTTTCCACTTGAGACATTCTGTGATTCTAACATCTCAGTCACAGCCTGGGCATACCAAACAGGTCACATTGGCAGTCTGGGCTAATCCCTCCATTTCCAGTTTCTTCAGTACTGCTCCATATCATGACCATAAGTTACTGATGTCCAGATAGGCTAGATCCACCACATTTTAGTGGGTCCAGAAAACAATTATAATAATAAAGAAAAACACTGATTAGTTGACTGAAATCTAATTCTACTTATACTGCACTGTATACCATTTTCAAGTTACCTTCACATTTTGACTAGCTTGTTTCCTTCTTAATTCGCTCTAATTGCATGCTTTTGAAGTCAGACCAAAGGACTGCTGTCTTTCTGGCTCACCTTGTCACTGTGTTTGTTATTCTTCATTTGTAGACTACTTCATCTGGCTTGATGGATTTATTTAATTTTTTTTTTTGACCTGGACTTTCTGGTGCTATCTTTATAGTAACCGTGAGAAATATTTGTGCTCAAACTGAGAGATCTACCTGTTGAATTGTTTTCATCTTTTCCACACCATGGTCAAACTTGTTGGTTCCCTTTTTAAATACAATTTTGTCTGGCCAGTTTTGTCACTGTCCTTCTATCCACTCTACACCTTCTTACTTATTCATTCATGCAGAATGGCAGTTCACCTCCTGTGCCTTCTGTCTTTTAAACGTGTGGCGGTTCGGTGCCTGCTTCATGGTAATCTCAGCTGTTTCATGTGCCACACAATAATATCAGGTTACATGCTGTGCTGTAGACAGGGATCAGGAGAAATGGGCAAATGAGATGAGGGGAAGGCTTAAACATGTTCTCTTTAGGGCAGAAACTGCCAAAGGCAGAAGGAAGCAGTGGGTGGTTTGGACTCTGCTTCCCCTGGTAGCTGGGGCTCCTACGTGCCTGCCACAGGGCTCAGACTGCCTGTGGCTGATGCTAACCTGCAGTTGAAAGGCTGCCAGTGTTTTTCACCTGTATATCTCTGAGGTGGGGGTCTTGTGCTCCAGAAACTATGGCCTGAGTGTTACTCTCCGTAGATGACAAGAAAAATTGCAAGCATAGCCCAGAGAGCTCTTGAGACACTCCTTCCTGCCCTCTTTCCTTTTTCAGACCCTCGAGGAACTCATCTTTGGGAATTTATTCGAGATATTCTTCTCAATCCTGAGAAAAACCCAGGATTAATCAAGTGGGAAGACCGGTCAGAAGGTGTCTTCAGATTTTTAAAATCTGAAGCTGTGGCTCAGCTGTGGGGAAAGAAGAAAAACAACAGCAGCATGACTTATGAGAAACTCAGCCGGGCTATGAGGTGAGCTGGAGTTGCTGAGATAGACTGTGGTACAAACACAGACCAACTGGAGAATTTGTCTGACTTTTAAAAATGATTTGTCAACAGCAGCAGTTGCTCTCTTTGACATTCTCTCACACTAGTTTGGAGATTGTAGCATTATGTTCCTCTCCTGTTTCTGTAGATGATATGATACATGTAACAAAAATTTTTGCTCCATTCAAAAAATGAATGTAGGAAGGGGATATGGTTGCAGAAACCTGCAAATGTTTAAATGGCCCCAGTAATGGCTGGAGACCTTGTTATTTCCAGCAACCTTCGGAAACTAGGCATACCCCCTATCCATTGTCTTAAAACAGATGTTTTCTTTCCTCTTTGATTTAACATTTTGAGGATTTTTACATAATCTCTGAAACTTCAAAATGTATTTTTAAAAGGGTGCTGAGGTTCTTTCCAGGTGTGATTTTCACATCCTGCCTTATCTGGAAAAAAAAACCCTGTAAAATCTCATAAGAGTGTGTGATAAATCTAGCAGTATACTTTGACCTGAAACATGGTGAAATTCAAACTCAGAAGCTAATTAATATAAAGGAAAAAAGAAAACATCCATTTTTCCTTCTTTGTCATTCAATTGTAATGATCTTAGATATTATATATATATATATCTCAATAGAAAATAAAGACTTTTAAAGCTAGCTAAGGGATTGTCTAGTTGGCAGTGGCCTTTTAGGACCGTAGATGAATTTACTCTTATATCTTTTTCTGTTTTTATTTTAACAGATACTATTACAAAAGAGAAATCCTTGAGCGCGTGGATGGTCGGAGATTAGTATATAAATTTGGAAAGAATGCTCGTGGTTGGAGAGAAAATGAAAATTAAATATATATCACAAAATAACATTTAAAACACATGGATGTAAATATTCAAAGACTATTTTCTTATATTTATGTACCAAACTGGGGTGAAAAAACAATTCTACTTCTGTCGGGAAGAAAAAACATTATCATTATTGGTGTGAAAATTATTTTATTTGAAGTATGTCCTGTATGGGGAAAAAATGTACACAGTTTTCTGTGATATAAGTTAACATTATAGAATTATGATTATTTTTCCCTTCTTGTGAAGTTTTCCTCCTTTTTTTTTTTTTTTTTTTTTTTTTTTTTTTTTTTCCCTCTTGTGAATTTTTTCTCCCTTTTTTTTTTTTTTTTTTTTTTTTTTTTAATCATACAGGCATAATGTGATTTATGAGTCTTGTAAAGAAAGGGAAGGAGCTAAATATTAGGGCATTTAGGGAGTATGATAATCCACTTTGGAAGGCAACAATAAGTGGAGGAAACAGTAAAGCATCTCTGAGCCAAGTAGCCTTTTCCATAGTCAGATGGTTTATAGCTTTCCTTGGCCAATACCACTTGTTCCTTCCCTCTTCTGATTTCTGAGTGTTTTAATACTTTGCTGGCTTTCAGCTGCTTTTCTTGAATTAGACAGTGGGTTCCTGTTCAGCTCGCTTTTCCCAGCCACAAGAACAGTGGCTCTGCAAGGTGGCTGTCAGCATTTATTTGGAGAACCCATACTACCTCCACCACTGAGACCTTCTTTTTTGGGCAGACATTTAGGACTAGACCTTACCTGATACTCAGTGTCCTCTCTAACCTCCAAAGAACATTCAGCTCACCCCAGAGAAAAAAAGCTATTTTTTGTTAACAAATATCTTTGGGGTGAACTGCTGGAAGAGCATCAATCCTGGGGACCAAAAGCTGTTGAAGGAAGATTGTTTTCTGACTGGGAAAACTTATTAAAAGGCACTGGTTTCCCAGTAGGAATGTTAATAATCCTCTCACCCTCTTGCACATCTAATTAAAGCTTTCAAAGCTGTGCCAAATGGAGCAGTGAGGAGGTGGGCAAATGGAACATTTATTAATCCCTTGGCAGAAGGAAGCAGTCACCCCAGTTACTTCAAGATGTGTGGTCCTCCTGGAAGGTCAAATCTCACTTGGACAGATACTTTCAAAAAACCTTTGAGAAATGCAAAGCTAAACTGTGTGTAAAATATTAGTTCTCTTTGCTTTCCTCAAGTCTAACTCTGTACTGTACTTGTAGTTGTCAGTTGTGCTTGGGATTCATAGTTGGAGGAAGACCCCCATCAACATAAAGACACTGAGATTTTAGGGACATTCAGATCTGGGTCAGTATTTTAGGTTCACCTCTAGCAGCTCTATGCAGACACTGCATGATCTTCAGCAGCTTTTCCTTTCTCCAACTCACAAATGCTTTCTGCTGGCACTGAGCATATGCAGAACCTAGGGAAATAAAAACTAGAGGAGGCAGCACTTCACCAGGTCACTGAGCATGTGAGATGTGGGAGTGGAGAAACAGGATTGTCTTGGTGATGTTAACAGAGGTGAAACCAAGATCAATTTCTAATCACTTTTTCAGGGATGGGGAAATCGGAAAACAATAACAGGGACTGAGAAGTCCAAGATTAAAAAAAGAAAAAGAAAGAAAAAGGAAAATTAAGAATATTAAATCCATCCAATATCTATTTCCTGAGGCATCTCCTGGGTTTAAATCAATATTAGCTTGAAATACAGCAAGATACTGCTGAAGGTTGCAGAATATTCCATTTTTGTTTGTCTTAAAAGGAAATAGAGATGAAACCAAGAGACAACAGAAGTATCAATATGAAGGGTATAAAATGTGCTTAGCAACAATTTGTAGGCAAACATGAAAGCCTGACTAGTTATCTACACATGTAGGGCATGTTAAACAATAACACTACCTCCTACACTGTGTATGCCCGAGCTGTCACCATCAATTACCCATACATGACAATTTTTTACTTTTCATAACCTGGGTGGAGAGAGCCTCATCTTATTTACAAATCAAATAATAAGCCTGTGTACTTCAAAGCTTTTTTTTATTTCTCTCTCAGTCTATCTCTCTTTGAGTTGTTGTTTTTTTTTTTTTTTGACTGTGCTAGGCTTGCTTGCTTTTGCGCAACTCAGTAATTTCCTTTTTTAGCTTAATTTTCTACATTTCACTTCATTTACCATCATTTTGTAGTTCATGTAACAAGAATCAGGACACCAGATGAAAAGAGCACTTTCACTTTGCTCCTAAGACCATTTCTTTCCCCTACCTGATGGTTATTTGTAGCCCTTTGCTCTATTCTCTTCACACGATCTCCACACCTTGGGTGAGAATCTGAGATCATTGATGCCATCACAGATCTGCAATGTAGTTGTACTTCATCTCAGGTTAACATATATCTTAGCAATGGATTGTAATACTTCATGAATTTTCTTTCTAGACCTCTCACAAAATTTCTTGTGAGATAAAATGAACCTGTGATATATGTGTGTCACCACTTCGCTGCTGAGCAGCAGCTAAACCTGCTTTTAAAGGTTTTGAAAGATAAAACTGTACTTAGAAGCATACTGTGTAAATTGAGAGGGTGGTTTACATTGGGGTGCAGTATATATATAAATGGTCTTCCACTGTCACATCTTTCAGCACGTGGAAATCATGCAAGTTTCTGTCTCCATCCTGCAGAACTTTGCAGTGTAGTAGGTACTTGTCATTCAGCGTTACAATAGCACAAAGTTGGAATAGAAGCCAGCCAACATTTACTCTGTTTTACAAATATATCAACTTTGCCTAAGACAAACAAAAAGGACTGTTTAAAACTACAGTTCTTGCCAAGGACAGATGCAACCAACCAAAGAGAGTCTTTTTACCAGGCCTAAGCAAACGGAGAAAATGAAGAGATGAATTTTTATGTAAATTGCTATTTAAACAAAAAGCATTTCTGATTGCTCTTTTATTTTGTATTTCAGAGGCTGGGCAATCATATTTTTAGATGTATCCTTTAAGTTAGCAGCTGCTGAACTGGTAGCACCATGTGTATAGATTTTTATTGTACCATAATTTTTCATATGTATAAAGCTCTAGATAGGAAAGTATATTGTATTTATACAGTTACATGCAAATCACAATGTCAAAGGGTTGGCATGAGCACTCTCAATATTTTCTGCACAAAATTAGAGCAACTTGCTCTAAAAACATCCTGAGAAACTGTATGTAGGCTGTTGAACTACATAGACATTAAAATGTTTAGTTACATTTTCATCTTTCTTTCTGCAGCACATTGCATAATTCCTGCTTGCTTCTCACAGCATCGTCTTCAATGTCTACGTGTGGAAACAAATCCAAGTTAGATATTTCACTATAGCCATTGTAAATCTCAGCTTGGAGACAATGTATTCACAAAATACTTCTAAAAGACTGTTTCTATTTTTGTGAATATGATATAAATTCAAATAAAACACTCACAAAAGAAATTATTTGATTAATGTTTGTCTTTCCTTTTTTTATGTCTTGTGATTGGAAGTGACTAATGTGAATTCCTTCAGAACAGAAGAATATTTCAATACTGGTGAAAAGACTGCTGTAACTAAAACAAAATCCAATGGCTTAAATTTACTAATATGTTGAATACCTGATCTGTTGTGAAGATACTGGGTTTCCAAACCTGTTTTGTGTCTCACAGGCCTCACCGAAATAATGGATTATGTCAACACAGCTAGATTGCCTTTCTTGTTTGGCTGCTAAACTTAACAAAGGCCTTACTTCAGCACTGATTTAACTTCAAGGTATTTTGAAGTGTATGCAAAAGCTAGGCTGATTAAGGATGCCATTACTCACACTGAGCGTTTCCTTTACAGAATCAAAGCAGCCAAACTATGAAATCCTGTCCTTCACATTATTTTTCCATCTAAGTGGTGGCTATGAAAAGGGGACATCTCTCCTGATTTACTCTGCAGCTTGAGGTAGAAAAGTGAGAAGGCCTACAACCAGAAGGCATTTAAGGCAGACTTCTGTGGCATCTGCAGCCAGGGCTGTGGCTGTGGCGGTGGGTGCGAGGGGACACCCTGCAGCCCCTGCATCCCCTGCTGGGTGTGCCGGGCTGGCAGCACCGGGCTGGCAGCACCTGCAGCTGACAGCACATGGGTCAGCCACTCTGACCCACAGAGCTGAGCCTGCTGCTGTGCCAGCACCTCTGGAGTTGGGCTGGAGTCCCAGCCAGGAGCTTCTCTGCAATAGGACAGGTCACACCATCACACTCTGTAATCTGCAAACGTGCGTAATTTTAAGTGAGTGAGTGGTTCCCCTGCCTTTGAAATGATGCATAGGGGTGTTTGAGGATGGTGGCTCTAGGAGTGTTCAGTCTATATTGAATCAGACTTTCTTTGGACCTGTAATTTCAAAGGGGCTCCAAATTATGTCCACATAAATAAGAGGATGGGTTTGAATTTTGAACACAGGTACAAACCCCATGTTTAGCATGCAAAATCAGTGTCCCAAAAGAGTGGTGATAGTTTGAGAACTTGAGAGTCCCAAACTAGGTTTCAAAAGGAATTGGAACTAGAATTCAGGCAAGTTCAGACTTAAATAAGCACAGCTGGTTTTCCAGTAAATGGTTGGGGCTTTTGTTTCAAGCAAGCTGAGGCCAATATTTGAGACAAACACAGTTGAGAATATTATTTGGGAACATGCAAATAAGTGCACACTCAATAAACTCCCCCTACAAAAAAAAAAAAAAAAACAACAAAAAAAAAACCCAAAAAACCAAACCAAAACAAAACAAAAAAACCAACCAAACAAAAGAAAACCCAACTCCCCCCCAAAAAACCACCACTAACAACAAAACACACACACACACACACACAAAAACTCAAAAAACAAACCCACAAAAAATACACAAAAAAACCCCAAGCAAAACAAGGCTCTTCTTTAGTTGTCACTTAAAATTGAGGAAAATTTCAGCTTTCAGCTGAATTCTAAAGCCACCTGGAATAAAAATTCAAGGCAAAATTCAGTTTACAAATCCTATGTAAATTGAGAATAAATAAGAGGAATGCTGTAAACAGTCTGCCTACATCTTAATGTGATATAAATTTGGGTGCACGTCTGCATCAAGGAAAAGTGAGAATTTCTTCAGGTAAGTGAGATCTGGTAAGTGAAACTAGGAAAAAAAAAAAAAAGATGATTAAGAGTTACCAATACTAATAGCTTCCAATAAATGGGTTAGATACAATAATTTGAAAGACAGGTTATCTATCTGGGTTTTCAGTGTTTGCTCCCTTGCCAATGAACCTCTGTACAATGCAGTCTAAGACCTAAACTTTGTGCAAGCCAAGAATTTTCTCCAACCACCCTTTCCCCAGATATTTATCTCCTTCAGTCCTTGAGTGTTAGAGAAAATAATAGGGAAAGAAGAAAATAATGCAGGAGGAAGAGACTGAGTCGATGACCAGGTCTTAATGCATGAAAAGTTCTGTTTGGAAATACAAAGGCTGTATGTGCAAAAAAATTTAATAACATCCAAGTCAGTCTATTTATAGTCTTTCCATCAGAGGGTGATTGCAAAAATTAAACATAAATTAGTGTTTACAAGTTTAATTATAACTTTTAGAAGAACAAGAAATTATAGCAATGTGTGTACAGCATCATCTTGTGTACCTAAAAAAAAATTCAATTATGAAAAATGACTGAAGCATTATTTCTGCTGAAGAATTTCTCCACTCTGTATTCAGTATGGTGTGATACCCTCCTTGCTTTCATCATGGTTTGAAACCCAACAATAAGATTCAATCTCAACATGGGGAATGAAGAAGGAGATAGATGGTCTGTATTGTTGTAGCAGGTATTTCAAAGCAAATAGGTAAACTGTAGCTTCTTCTTTCTAAATTTTTGGTTCCTTATTTAGGATTTATACTGTCCCTGGGAACAAAATGTGAAATTGGGGATAAATACCAGTATCAGTGACACGTCTTGCGAATTTTGCAGGAGGGCCTGCCCATCTCTCTGTAGGAGTGGTGAAGAGATCTTCATAGCATGAAGATTGTGAAAGCCTCCTTCTTATACCTGAGTATGTTGAGAGGCTGAATACACCACCTTAAAAACTGCTTTCTAAAGCTCCTGTCTGTGTTTTGAAAGCTTTGGACAATAACGCAGCCTTCAGCATTGTGTGGCAAGGGGATGATTGTACTTCACAGCTCACTAGGGTATGGCACAGGATGGCCTCATCCCAACCCATGGGTGAGGAGAAGTGCTGTGTTTGAATCCATGCAGCCTCTGGAGACTGCAGGACTCACTCTGTACTGAGCTCTAGTGCCACTGTACACCTTCATCTGCATTTCTCAGATGTGCCAAGGCAAAGGGAGGCTGAAAACTTTTAAGAATGCATCCCAAATGCTTTTGTGAGCGCTGCAGAAGGGTCAGAGGATTACTGGCACTGCTAAAGTTACTGGAGATGATGCTGCCATAAGGATGCTGAGACACAGCTGCCAGCTGGAGATACTGAAGTGGTCTTGGGAGAGGGGACCGTCCCTTCTTCAAGTCTTGCCAGTTTTGCTCTCTATTTTCCAGCTTCTGCCTCCATTTTTTCCTCACATCCCCTTTTCCCAAGTGGTGTGGTTGTAACATTACTGGCTGTACTCATGGAAACTCCTCTTTCCCTGGAAGGGGATGCAAAGTGTTTGTCTTCTGAGTTGGCTTTCATGGGCTAAGACCAAACCCTTTGGCTCTAGTTCAGATCTTTATAGGCTGTTAATTTGCTAAAGTGGGGAAATTCAAAAGTGCAACCCAAATCTGTAACCAGGGGCTCTCTTAGGGAGTCACTGAAGTTCAGAGAGGATGGAGGCTCACACCACAGGTCTGATCTTGCCCAGCCTCCTGTGGACTATGGTGCTTCTCAACACAGTCATCCCATGAAGTCTGTGCCCAAACACTGACAGAAGGAGAAGCAACATTCACCACCAAATACTCACAGACTGGAATCTCATGCTGTCTAAGATCCCTGTATTTTCAAAGAAAGCTTAAATAGACAGACAATTAATTAATTAATTAATTTAAAAAANNAAAAAAAAAAAAAAAAGATCACCTTGAATTTCATCCTGCTCACAGCAGATAGAATCATAATGTCTCAGGTAATTAGCTTTGCCTGAGATGGTGATCGCTCATTTTAGGAGTGTATAAAATCTATGAGTTGTGATGTGAGGCAACCTCTCCATGCATCCTTCTAGAATTCCCTCTGTACTCCTGTATCTCTCTCTAAATCATACCTCCTCTCCTGGGGAAAGGCTCACCAGAGCTTATCAGATTCAATTACTGCTGTTTCATATCAATGTTCTCATGTGAAATCAGAATACAAATAAGCCAAGACTACCTCCATACCCCCAAACAATTACAAATGCCGATGATTCACCAGTTATTCATGCCAAACCAATATTTTTCAGTATTTTATAGTTCATGACTGAAACATTTCAGCATGTTCAGACTGAAATCACTGGCATGCCAGGAGGCATTTCATGTAGAAGGGCACTCTGCGTGGGGACACATGGCATACCCAGCAGCTGTCGTGCAATCACATTTGCCTTATGGACACTTTTTATTTTTCCAGTAGGTTTGGAGGTGAAGGGTTAATAAAAGTTCCATTTACTTTCAAGAATGTTTAGAGTTTGATGATAAAGCTAATCCAGTTTTTTACTTTGCTGCCACTGCAAGGCACACACACACTTTGCCCTCCTACTTCCCTAGACTTTTCATCTGATGTAATTTTTAAATACATACACAATGAAAAATTATGTGGTGGTGTTAAAACATTTTTTTTCCTGGTGTGTAGAAAGAATTTAATTCACTGTGCATGGATAACCCATTTGTTTATGCTCAGGTTAAGAACAAAGGCAGCTAATAAGCTTTGCTGTCACCTTAAATAAATGGTTTCACAAGATAATAACTCCATGCAGCTACACCCAAGGGTCATCAGCATTTTTAAAGACTCTTTATGTTTCAGAAAAAGAAGTCACACTGTAAAAACCAGCAACACTGTGGGAGAGCTATTAAAAACTTATATTTTTTTTGGATATCATGGTTAAGAGCTACTGAGGACCTGTGGCCACAGGTGCTTTAGCAGATACCCCATTCCAAAAAGGGTGTACACCAACAAGCCTTTCCTCAGCTTGGAGGAAGGCAAGGCTGGAAATTCAGCCTTATCACAACTGTATGTCCCAGCTCATCCACCATGTGAAACTCCTTGAGCTTGATTGCAGATAATAGTCATAGCCTGTTCAAGCTGACTTGAAATCCCGCTGAAAGGGCAGCTCTGGCTCCCTCATCTTGTTTCTCTGTGCCTGTTCCTTGCCTAGTGTTTGTACCACCACTGCCAGATCTAGAAGTTATTCTGAAATGAAAAAGGGTAAGTCTAACTAGGACATCTCCATATGCTGAGGCCATAGGATCATTAGTCCCAACTCAAGGGAGCAACTGGAAACGTGCAGTCAGAGGAACAGGAGAAGGAGATGACTTTCTACACTTTAGCAGCTCTCTCAGTTAGATCAGTGTAAGCCAATTTGTGAAACCTCAAGTGATCACCTACTTTGTGGAGAAACTTCCCATGCATGTGTATAAATATATAAATTAGCAATATGCTTCTTTTAATTTTGTATGTTAATGCGATACTTTTATGTTTTACTTTTGTAAAACTTTTTGTGATGATGTTTCTCTGGCCTTAAGAGTGTTTCTGTACACTTAGCAAAGCACAAATTTCCAGGGATCAGTGAGACTGAGGCATGAAACTCTTCTAACACAAAATGTGGCAATCCAGGGGTATTGCAAACTTCCTCTGCCAAGCAACACAGCTGAGTTTTCTGGGGAGTCAGTAACACAGGGTGTTTGTTTGAGAAAGATACCTCCCACTAGTGAGTGTCCTCACGGGATGGTGCGGAGGTCACATGAGTCACAAGGATCTCTGAAACTCTGACATCCGTGCCTGGGGAGTAAGGGAAGAAAGGGGATCACAACTACTGATAAATGGGGTTGGGGGGGTTTGGTGTTTTTTGTTTGTATCATTAAGATGAAGAGATAGAACTGGTGGAATATCATTTTGAAAAGGAGAAAGTGCAAAGATGAGTTTTAGGAATAATTTATTGACTGTGCAACTTTTACTTCTGAAGGGCAGGTTGAGTAACTGGAGGTGCTTGGTCTGCAGAGCTGCTCTGTGCTCTCTATTCTGCAGTGCATCATCAGAATTAGAAAATATTTTAACTGTTATGCCTGGAATTACTCTATGATGCATCAAGTCCTTTTGAACTCTGGATACTGCATTTGCCTATTAATATCTGAGAACTATTACTTCATCTCTCCTAAGGGAAGTGGTTGAGGCCCCATTACTGAGCACCAGTAGGGCTTGATCTTCAGAGGCAGTGAGCAGTCACCTATCCTGTGAAAAATGAAGATGGAAAATAAACTGCAGATAACAAACTAGTGGCAGCAGAGTGATAGGATAGCTGTGTCCTGTTATGTATTTTTTCCGTTTCAAACTTCTGGGATTGTGCTATTTGTGTTCACCTGATAAGCTAGTAAATATATATATATATATTAAAATGCTCTGTAATCAACCCACACAGCACAGTTCCTCTGCCAGTTCCCACAGCTTCTTTCCTCAGCTCATTGAAAATGTTTGGTTGAAAAAAAAACCCTAAGAAACCACAAGTAGAGTGGATCATCACACCCCTGCAAAAGGCTTGGTTGTGGACAATTAATTTCTTTTGGCTATATTATTCCCAGGGCTTACACTTCTGCCCAAAGGAACGAAGCAGAAAAATGCATCTCCTACCTAGTGCTGAGCAGCAACTACACATTTGGTTTTGGGTGTGGTGTCCAGGCCAGACATCTGTTCTGCCCTCATGGGCATGGGCACAGAGGGGATGTGGAGATGCAGCAGTGTTTCTCTGCCTCAGGTGGTGGACAAGGGGAGATGGGAACTGCCCTGTGAGTAGATGCTGCTACTTCCTTCCAGGATAAGTTAGGAAAAAAAAAAAAAAAAAAAGACTCTGAGTAATTTTATGGGTTTTCTTGAAGCAAGACAGCTACAAGTATCCTTTTATATCCTACTTAAGGAGCTTGAGGTACTATGAGGTCTATGGTCCAAATGTTTGTCTCGTGGAAGATGGATCTCTTTATAGCTGGAAAGGCTGAGATATTGCAGTAACAGTGCTCCCTTTCCTGCTATGTCCTGGTGAAAAGGCAGGTACATGCACTGCAGTGAAAAGGGCTGGCATGGAGAGAGTTCAACTTTTAATATTTTGAGATGCTCTGGAGTCTGTTGTTTTTTATCTACCAAATGCACTAAAGCATAAATCCTAACTATGACCTGGATTATTACCTGCATGTGGAAATGTACCCATGACCCATGTGTCACATGTGTTCCTACATGAGTGGGTTCCTAGAGGAATTGCTCTATATATGGAGTCCAAACATGCCAATCACTTCAGGATGTGTTCTCTCATTTTCTCACTGGCAAAGTCTGATTTTTTTGCCTCTGGCTATTGTTTTGATATAATGGAGTCGGAGGCTACATCCTTTTTTGCTTTAGTGTAATTGTATTTACAATTTTTTTCCTAAATTTTACAATTTTACAATTGTTTCTCCTAAATTCTGCTTTTGATAAACAGGGTGGTGTGCTCATACCTTTGTGAAGTGTTCTGTGATTACTTATTAAGGGACTTCTTTGTGTGCACAGGAATATAAAAAGAACTGTTTTGGTTTTGGTCACTTGGAGAGATCTTGTAGTGGATGGTGTCAACTATTTCAGACAGAGACTCTGCAGCTCATCACTGTGCCATGTTGTACTCAGACCTTTCTCAGTGCTTCAGGTGATTGCAGCTGAAGCACAGAGCTGGATTATGACAAATGTGTACATGGGAGATGCAGCTGCAACACCTGCTCTTGGTAAATTATTTCTGGAGTGTGATATGTTTGAAAAAACTGCTTCTGCAATGCCTTTTGCTTTATTACATGGCTTTATTTTCTGCTCTAATATGAGGAAAGCAATAGTTTGCCACAGAGACCCAGTATGACCCACAGATTAGACAGTTTGGGTAATGGTCTCTGGACTTTTTTTGCTTATAAATTTTTAGCTCTACTTTGGGCCTATCAATCCTATTTAATCATGTAGAAATTACTGCCTGGTTACTGAGCATGGTATGCAAGTGAAAAATTTCTCCTAGTAGGTTTTCCTTGATGCATGTCTCAGGGAAAAAAACAGGAAAGAGAGACTAGGTTCTTAAATTAATCACAATGCTTTTTTTGTGTTGGGCTGGTTTTATGCTTATGTTTTATCCAGAAGGCATTTTGCAAATAAGAAAAAGCAGCCATGACTTACAACTTCTAAAATTTTAACGTACTTTTTAAAAAAATTGTGAAAGTTTAAAAAAACTACACTGCAATATTAATTTTTTTTTTTTTTTTTTTTTTTTTTTTTTTAAGAGCTTTTTTTTTTTTTTTTTTGAACATGTTTCTTTTATTTTTCCTTTTTTCTCTGTATCCTCACTGTATCTGACTAGTGAGAGCCTTTTGAAACTCTCCCACTGGAAATTTGGTTGGACTCCTGATCAGCAAGCCCACACAAATTAAGATCAAAAAAAAGAAGAAATGAGCCCTCAGAATGGAATGCTAAGAGAATATGAACTGAATGTTTCACATCAGCAGGTCTGTCCAAAATATTTTCAAATGGTTTAGGAAGGTGTTTGAGGCAATCTTTGAGTTGTTAACAGTTCATCCAAAAAAGAAAATCAGAGCTATGGTAGATGGAAAAAGGTAAATACAGAAACTGTACTGTGAAAGGGGATGGAGAAGACAACCAAGTCAAATGTAGGTCAGAAAGTGTAACTTCAGCTTCTCTAATACTGCTGCCTGTGCTCTGTTTGCAAAACATGTGCAAAGCCACAATAGATCTCCAAGCACAATCCCAATGACTTTTATACTGTGTTAGAGTGACAGGCTGACACTTCTTTATAAACAGGAGAGAAATCATGATAGGTTTACTGTGCTAGGCTTTTGAATGCTTCATAGATACTTTCATAAACAAAGTATGGAAACAAGATTCTATTGAAATTACTCTAAATTGTGCTCAAACTAGTTGCAAAATTGTACTCCAGGAGTGGCTATTAGTGATTCACTGTCAAACTAAGTTGAATTAAATATGACTCCACTGTGATCTTTCATGGGCCAAGTACTATTCAGTATTTTCATTAATGACTTTGCTTATGAAAAAACAGAGTCAGTTTGCTGAGTTTGTAGGTCATGCCAGCCAGCCCTTTGAAGGAAAGGATGAAAATTCAGAACAAGGATGATACACTAGAGAAGTGATAAGTGAATAAGTAAAAGGCCATTCCAGACAAACAAAAGCAAGAGCAATGGCTCAATATGTTGCACAAATATGCAAGTTGCACAAATATGAGGTGGTAAATGACTTATTGGATGGTTGTCTTGTAAAAAGGAATGCAGTGTTGCAGTGGATCACTGGTTATAAACGAGTTGGCAGTGCCATGCTGCCATGGAAAAATAGATGAGAACATATAAATAGGTGTGACAGCTGTGAGATAATAACAGTGCTCTTCCAGCCTACTCAGCAGAAGTGGGACTAGCTTTAGATACAGCAACATGTTCAGCTTTGGACACTGTACTTCTTTTAAAATTAAAAAGCCAAACAAAACCAGTTTCCTGGAAGTGCAGCAAGAAGGACTGGAGAGCTAATAAAATGTTTTATGAAGAAAGTTTGGAAAACCAGGGTTGTTTTACAGAAGGATGGTAGCAGTCTTCAAACATGTAAAAAGTTGTGAGAAAAAAAAAAGATGAATCTTTCCCTGTTACTAGTGAGACAAATGAGAAATAACAAGCCAAAACTATAATGAATGAAATTTGGGTTACATGTACACAAGAGATTTGTGATGCTGTGGATAGTAATCCCAACATCAGACATTTGTAAGAACAAGTTACACCAACATCTTGGGGAATTACATAAGTGCAGAAGATCTTTCTTTTGGGTGAGGGATGAACTGGCATCATCTCAGATCTTTCCCAGCTTGGCTTTTTATGACTCTGTAATATGTCTTCATGACTCATGTAAGCATCGATAAAACACAAATGTCTCCATGAAAAAAAAATTTTTTCAAATTCTTCTGACCAAGCTACACGCCTTGACAGTTCATAAAGTTGGCTTTTGTAAAGATTTCACTGTTGTATTTGGTCACTTTTTTTTCCATATTTTTCAAGAAATTATAGACATTTCTTGGACAGACGAGTAGCATGTGGACAAACCTTTTAAATACAAAACTGGCTGCAGAGGACAAGTGGGAGAACAGCTCACAGTGACCTAGTCTGAGTCATGTTTGAGCCTCACCTTTCTAACCTGTTAGGAAATTGTTTACTGTGTACTGCTTCCCTGCAGGTGAATGATAATGAAAGTTCAAATGTTAAAAGAAATTGAGTGGTGGTTGCTCTCATTAGATTGTGAAGAGCATTAACCTAGGTTGGTCTATACTGCTACACTGGCAGCTTCATGTGCTGCAGGTAACTGCCCTCCTATCTACAAAGAGATACAACAAAAAATTTTCCTGTATGCGTATAACAGAATTCCATCACCCAACCTGCTGCAGTCTCCTAAAATACCTTTCAATCCTGTCTTCAAAATAGTTTTGTCAGAAACAAAAGTACAATAATCCTCACACCATTATGTACACAAAAGAATGCCAGTGTCTAGTTGGTGTTTTTGAGATGCTTATGTACGTGCCTGTGTAGACTTGAGCTGAATCAACTTCCTCAATGACATATGAATAGATCCTGAATGCAAATGCATCTGCCAGATACAAACAGCTGCACTGGGATTGTCCTTTCCTTTCGTTTAGCTGTCATGAAGCACTCTCATTTCTCATGAAGTGCTTTTGCTGGGAGTGTTAGAAAATAAGGTTTAATAGGTTTTGTTTATTTGTTGGAAAAAAATTAATTCTTAACCTTAAAAAATTAAAGGTAATATAGACCTTTCTGGTTTGATGAAAAAGATCTTCCATCCAGGTAATCAGCCTGCCTAGTTCATTTTGTTTCATGAAAATTTAAACTTTTAGCCAATGCCATTCTTGTTGACCAGTGGTAGACATCCAGTGAAAAGTGAATATGTGTAATCTGTTTCAAAAGAAACAGAACAAGTTAAAGGAGTTTGTGCTATTTATTTTTTCTTTAACCTGTAGATCATCTCTTTTGCAAAAGTTTCATTCTCTGGTTTTATTCTCCAGTTTTAGTCTTCAGTTGAGTTCTCAGCGAAAGAGAAAAGCTGAGAAATCTTACTATCAAACTTCCATATCACTATCAACAAAGCAACAAGGACAGGAGATCTAGCCATCCAAAATGCAGCTGATGGAAACAAAATGTATTAGTGTCGATCTTCTAAGCTGAGTGGTACTTTTTGTGTAGGAAGGTAGTAACAAAAGGCTGCTGCAGCCTACTAAGATCAGTTATCTGAGGATTGTCTGTAGTGCATGAACAGTTTTTCTGTTTGCATGTGGGTTTGGGACACACAGGATGTGCAATGCCTGTGCTGGGAGAGTCAGCAGACAAACATTGCAGGTCAGCAGCAGACTCTGCACGACACTGCAGGAAGAGTAAAAATCCTATGCAAAGAGAGAGCAAGCCTATGCCGGCTGTGGTGTCAGATCAGATCAGTTTGTAGCAACAACAGATAAGTGCTAATGACTAATTTACTTAGTACTGCTAAGTTAATTCTATTCCCTAGAACAAGGCCCTCTCTGCCTTGACATTTGGAGAATTCCAGTGCAAAATCAAAAGACAGGCAATGACCCAAGAGTTAACAAGAGGGAAACATTTTACGGCACTTGTCAGACCACAGCAAGATGGATTTGGCTCTTGGTACTGCCATCCACAGGTACACAAAATGATATTGGGCTTGGATATATCAGGAAGCAAGGACTGAGTCTCAGGCTGCTATCTTCTGAGGATAACTTGCTCTCTTCCTGATGCCTAATAGGAACTGTGATATGCCTAATCAGGCCAAAGAAAAGATGTAGAGATTAAACTGCACCATTGGTATGCACTGGTGAGATGACTGGAGAAGATCTCTCACATGCAACAGCTTAATTTCCATGCTTAAATGATTTACTTCTTTATTAAGTCCACTTGAATCAGCATTTCATCCCAGGAAATTAAATGCATGTGGAAGAAGAGTTGGCATCTTTACCACAAGCTATGCTATAGGTGTGGATTTAAATACACAAGCCTGCAAAGTTACATATTACTAATGAGGGAAATAGAGCAGAAAAATAATTTGCATATACTCACTCTTCAGGGAAAAAATGTTAAAGAAACCCTAAAAGATTAATGAAAAGTATTAAAAAAGGCAAAACAAAGCAGAGCTGTTACAAATATGTAATTTCTCAAAGAACTGCTGTTTCACTTCATGGGTAGACTGTTGATTTCAGCAACATAGGAAAGGTGGCAGAACAATCTGCTTATAGTTATGATACTCACAGTTTTAAGACTCTCTGAATGTTTCCATCATTCTGGGAAAAAAAATCTATAGCTTGTGAATAACTGTTCTCCCCTCCTTAAAATCAGAAACAGTCATGATATTTTGGCATGAAATATTTTATTTCCAGAAACTGCTAAAGAAAAATTTTGTTTATGATTTTCTGTTGATTTAATTGTCATTTTAAAATCAGCTCCTGTCTCACTGCTTCTCAACTGCAGGATGCAGGAGAAGGGTTGGAGAGATGGTGCTAGAGATGGGAGTCCTGTTAGGCACCAGCTTTGTGCACAGGGATGATAGGCACCATCCAGCAAGTTTTAGTCCTTCTTAACATGAATTGTGAATAGGAGTTGACTGCTGCAGATGAAAGACTCCACATCCCAATTACTCACTGCTCAGTTATCCAACACCACCCAAGGTTTTATATTTCTAACGAAAATGCACTTTGATCTTGATTCTCTGGAAAGAGGGAAATTTGTTAACTGAGAATCAATAGGATTGACTCTTGCCATGCCAAATATTTCAGCCATGTTTCGAGAGCTTTGCAAAATCACTGTGGCACAGAAACTGGGAGTTTCTCCCATTTATAGTTTTCTTTGTTATTTACAGACTCTAGGATGTGATATAACTTTTTAGTCTGGATTTCAGTTGAATTTGTCAGTGAAACGAAGATGTCAGGAAAAATAAAAATTAAGAGGCATTCCAGGCTGGTTATGGGAGAAATCTTCACAAACAGCTATTTGCATTCATATGAAATAGCTTAGATTAATATTTATTTAATTATTAGCTGATAACAGATTTACTTTGTTGTTGTAAAGTGAAGTTGTAGAGGCACATGGAGAATCAGTCATCACAACTGATGGAGAAACAGAAGCTGACAAGAAGGGGTGCACAGAGGTGCCAGGCAATGCACTTGGATACTTGAATTTAAAGCAAAAAACATCCATAAATGGAACTTGTTAGTAACTGAGCACCTTGCAACTATCTTCACAGCACCCATCACATAACTGAGCCTGGCCTAGTGAAGAACAGCATATTTTTCTGAGGGCAGATCTGTACCTTGGCACAAGGGAGAACAGGGGCTGTCCCAGGCCCCACAGGCAGCACCAGGATGAGGACATTCCTGTGGCTTGTTTCTGTTAATCCAATACATTTCTGTTCATACTGTAGAAAAATATAGTCTAAACAATAAACTGGCAGATGGGTGAAATTTTTGAGGTAGTTGAAGCAATGGAAGAATTTTATAAATAAACATAGGTGATCAAGTATTTGAGAGGTTTTCCCATGAAAATACCAGCCAACAGCTGCTTTTTAAAGCTGTGGAGGAAAGATTTGGGAAAACAAGTGCAGGTCACTGGGGAGTTGCCCAGGAATAACACTAGTATATCTATGGCCTTTCCAATGCCTCCAAACAATATCCCAGCAGTGAATCAGTGCCTGGTGGAGGCTGGGCACTTGCTGGTCCCATGGCAGAGTCCCTGTTGGTCACACAAAGTTGTCGCTCTCCCCCAGTGCTTGATCAGCAATGCTGTGGTTGCTTTGAGTCAGGTAGCCAAAAGTAGCTGCACTTTTTTTCCTGCAGTGACTTTGTTTACCTTGGTTTACAGGCTGTAGTCATGTGTGTTTCCAGAGGTGACAGGACACAGCTTTGGGCAGAAAGCATAGCTGATGGCTTTCTTTCCCAGTCCCTTGTGTTCTGACCTAGCACTCCCTTCCCACGTGAGCTGCAAAATGCTTTGCTTCTCTATTGGTGGCTGGTGGCATAACCCAATGGTTACCTTGAAATGCGGGTGCTAAGCCAAGTGCCTGGGAGGCAAAGCTTTGTGCCCTGGTAAGTGACCCCTCCAATTTCTGTACATAAAAAAGGTAATTTTCCTTATATCTGACATTTTCTTGTCTGTGTTAGATGTAATGATGCTAGAGCAAACTTGGTGAAGTTGCAAAAGAGTCAGTTTATCTGATTGTATTTGTTTTCCTTCACTGTTCTTTAAAAAATAATTAGATGTGATTAGTAATATTTGCTGTAGCCTGGCAATACATATAGCGGCAACAGATGAGATTCAATCTCAGGTGAAACCATCATCCCCAGCTAATGTGTGTGGGAGAGGCATGCAGACAAGATTTTCAGCCCATTTATTCAGTTATGTAATAGCTTTTTAAACATTTTCCATTTATGGTCCCTAAGTAGTTTACTTTAAGTCAGTGGCTTCATGTCAATCCAAGCCATAACATACACCAGACAGCCCAGCCACAAATCAGAGCAGCCTATGGTGTCTATGCATTTCTTCTTTAATGAAAAAAACAAAAGGTCCATTCCCTGCCCTTTAAAATGAGAGTTGTGAAAAGAATATAATTTTTTTTGCTGCATAGAACAAATCTGTTCAGGGAGACTAGGTCTTCACCCATAACAAGTGAAATAAGGGGTTAGAAGCCCATCCTTTTAAAAAATTTGAACTTACATTTTGTGTTATATGGCTTCAAACATGACTGAAAGTAAAAATACGATGAGGAAGATCAGTCCTTCAGTACGACTTTCATACTCTTCAAAGTCAGGAGAACAGGCTCTTTCTGCAGTATTTCCATACATATCATTAAACAAGGTTTGGTGTCTAAATTAGGATATTTACTGGACTAAGGAAAACCCTGGCTCTACTGGAAACTAGTCATGATGTGAGTTTCAGCAGTGTTTGCTTCTTTAATTATCGTCATTTTAGCACTGCACTATCTTCTTAACTTTTCTAACCACCATGTGTCTAACATTCAGGATGTTTGGAGGTTTTTTTTATTAAACATGTCAGTGGTGAGTTATTTAAGCTTCAGTGTTGGGAGTCAATGCTTTTCCTTCCATCCCACCTCCCGCTGGGCCCTCACCATAGGCATGAGCCAGAATGCAAACCATGAAGATGAGGTTCTAGGGAGTGTAATCCAAACACTGTGGTGTCCATCAAAGGGAAGCTGTACCCCAGCATGGATTGTGCTGGGTTATGCAGTGCATTGAGGCCTTCTGCAAGGTGCATCTCATACATCTTTCCCAAAGATGAGTAGAAAAAGTGAGCAAGGAACACGGAGATGTGTTTTTAAGAAAACCACTGTGGTGTGCTGGGGTTTCCCCCATGTCAGAGCCAGCAAGTTCAGCTCAGGTGTGACTCAGGACAGGGTGTAGTGTTGAGGTGCCCTGGGTCATCCCCAGCAACCTAGCTGGGTGAAGGCTTTTGTGGAACCAGGCTGGCCACAAAATTAGCACAGCTGTTCCACTGAACTGCCTGTGCACAGCACACAATGCAGCAGAAATCCATCCCCCGTGGTTTCTCACCTGCTGCCCAGGGCTGTGGTAGCTCCTTAATTAGCAGGGTTCACCTCTTACATCATTAGGTGGATCCCTGTTTTAAGGGTGATGTTGTTTCTGGTGTTTGGCCTGGCTTGCACAGTGTTGCATGGTGCTGCTTGTCACCCTGAACACACAAACTGAAACCTCTGATCAGATCTTTCACCTCTGTACTGGGCAATGGAAGGCACATGGACATCTTTGCACCTCTCTTGTCAAGGCAGACAACTTGCGTGATAAGAGAGAGTGCCAGGTGGGCATGCAGGTGCACCTAAGGTGGCTTCCATTTGCTGTTCTCACGTACTGGTGGCACTTGAATTGTGTGCATGTGGCCAACAGCCAAACTTGCCCAGGAAATGGGATAAACCTCTGGGCAATTAGCCTGTGCAGCACTCCATGCAACCACAGCTATGTCTCCAAGCTTTGGGTGGAAGCAGCTGGGGTCTGCCCCCCCTGTGCTGCCTCCTTTGTGCCCTCGGGATGCACCTCTGTGTCCTGGGTGCTCCTGGTGCTGACAGCCAGTGCAGGAAGGAGAGAGATGGCTGGGCTGTGGCACTGCTGAGCCACTGTGCTTCAACACTGATGGCCAGGGCTCAGCCTCTCCTGATGTCCACCTTTTCACTTTGGCGCACCCCACATTCTTTTTTAATGTATTTCTTCCTTGTTACAAGGGAAACATTAAACCACAGCAGGCCATAGGATGGATGTTAAGGCTCTGCCAGCTAACTGATTAAGTGTGTGGGTGCCTCCCTTTTTAGCTACAGGCAGAGATGGGGATAGAGGTCAGTCCCTTGCTGAAGGTCTCGGGACAGGTGCTCCCAGGAAACCAAAATGCTGCCTGGGCTGTCTGCCTGGGGAAGGGCAAGTCCCTTCCAGGGCATTACTGAGGGATGTGAGCTCTGGTGGAAAAACACAGATCTTTGAATTCCAAACTCCCAGTATTTCAGCCTAAGAGGCTGATCCTCCCTTTCTCTTGGGTTAAGAGCATGCTGCAGACACAGGGAGAGTGGAACTGCTGTGCCTATTCCTGTGTTAACGAAGACAGACTGTACCCTATATTTCTTCTCTCTATTGACTTTATCAGATTGAAATCTGATGGGTCTGGTATATTTGTGAGAGCCTTGTGTGCATTGTTCTGCTGTTTGGTTTTGATAAAACATGGTATTGTACTTGATGTTCTTTAGCTACGTCAAACCTTGCTTCATGGCTAATGCATGGCATTAGTCCATACCACAAGTTGTGCAATGCTTTACAGCAAAAATATTGATGCTTCTTGGGGATTAAGAGTGTTATTTCAGTGTAAATTCAATTGAAGAAGGAAAGACAGAATTGAGGGAAGAATAATTTCACTGCAAAATTAATTATGGCATATTGGTTAAAAGAAAAATTCCCTTTACCCTTACCCAATCAAGCATTGTGTATTGATGTTTCTAAAAGTATTTTTTTTTTTTTAATTTCAAGCTGAAACAAAAGACTAATGATAAAAATGCAAAAAGTTAAAGTTTTGTCTGGAGCCCTTAAGAAAGCACTTCTAATCCAGGCTGGAGGAGAGAATTATGAAAGATTTTATAGTATCTGGTCTCCTTTGCAGTCAATATTTCCAGTAAAGTCACAAGAACTGGGATAGTTCAAACCACTAGGGTTTCTCGTATCTGACCAAATTCCTATAATTCTGCTGAAAAGAATGAGGTGTTAGCAGAGGTGGATTTGGTCCGTTCTGCACAGAGCTGGCACTTGGATATAATAATTCTGGGAAGCTCTGATGGGAACTAAATACATATGGCCTCTGTGGTTATACCTGAGCTGCTAAATTGAACAGTGAAGAAACACTCCTTGCTTGCTTATGTTTTATGCTATGTTTATGCCATTACACCTTCACAACATCCCTGGCACACTTTTCCAGCAGTTCCCAGCATGTTTTAGGATGGGCTACTCCCCAGCAGAAGTCTGCATGTAGAGAGGCAGTCCAATGGTCCTGGGGACTGCAGGGTTTAGTTTGCCTACAGGGACATCATGGCAGGATCTGCAAACTGAATGGGCTTTGCAGTCCTATGGAAGCAGGGCCACCTGGCCCTTTGGGCACCCCAGGCTGAAGGCTGCCTGTTTAGCTGAGCCCCTGGTGAGCTAGCAGCACTGTGTTTTTTGCCTTTATGATGAGACTTTGAGATTCTTTTCCCCTGTCAAGTAGATAACTCCCTGTCCTAGCAGTGCTGAATTTATTCTGCTCCTTCTTTTTTCCCAGCCACGGAGGCCTCTGTAGTCTGGAGGGCAAGGACAAGTGTAGATGAAAGGGTCCTGCTTACAGGAGAAATGCCACCTCCACTTCTAGAGGTAGCAGCAAGATAATTCTCTCACATCCACCCTTTGGACTCTGATTCATGAGCTCTATGCATTCATGCTGGGCTGATAAAAGAGATTAACAGCATGATGGGCTGCCACACCTGTCTGTCTGTTATTGCCCTGCAACAGGGGCAGTGAAAAGGCAGAGTGTCAGCTTCATAAGCTCTCCAGGTCATATGCTGATAAAGACAAACAAGCTGCTTTTTACTTTTGTTTTATGCTACTTTACCTTAAGACAGTGTGTGGCAGTGACATATGACCCCTCAGAGAAATAAATAAATAGATTTTAAAATTTTATTTCTAGCATAAATTCTTTGAGACTTGTTCTGCCTTTTTTTTTTTCCCCACAAAGCCCAGTCTCTGCTAAGACTGGCAGATTGTTATTAGGACTGCTACTATTAACCACAAGAGTAATAACAGCACTGAGTATCTACATGAACCAGATAATGAGTTTATTAGATGCCACAAACACTATTTATCCTGCAATGAAAATGTTTGTCATATAGCCTAAATGCCTTGACTCCAGCTAAAACCCAGACCACTGGCTTTTTTCCAGAGTATTTGTGACTATCCACATAGGAATTCTGGGATCAGTGTTGCATGTTCAGAGCCAGGCTGTCTGAATCCAGAAGGTCAGAGAAGGATGTTCCACACTTATGCAATGATTTATTCCAGCAAGATCATTCCATCTTGCTCTAACCCCAGCACTCATACATATTACAGGGATCTCTACCCACTGAAGTTTGCATGTGGTGTTTTTGAATATTAAATTCCCAAGTCCTCAGGTCATCATTTGCATCGTGTATCTTCCTCTCTTGGGCTGATGATGTTGCAGTATAAAAACACTGAGGCTAATTGTTCTAGTATTACAAGGATCTCTTGAAACAAAGCAGGTTTGGAGGATAATGCAGAGCAGGTGCTCAGAAAACAGGATGTTCTGTTGTCCAGTGACAGGCACCACGTGAAACCACAGATACTGTCCCTGGTGTTGGCTACAGCTGTCTCTAGATGTTTCAAACCTTCACAAAAAGAGAGGCAGCACAGACAACCTCCAGAAGTATCTTCCACATCTAATCCCATAAGCATAACATTAATTTATGATTTGCATAACTACGCATGTTTTTCTGGAAGTGGGTCTGCCTTTATTTTATTTACACTGTGTTACAGCTGTTAGTAGGACATAGATTCAAAACTGCATTTAAGGTCTGTGGATAAGTCATCTTGAACAGATGAAGGGAGGAAATCCTGCAAAGTCCAGTAAAAATATTTTCAAGTCATACATAAATAATTTTTTTTAGTAGGATGTTGTAATTCACCCTAATGATCCTTAAAGAGGGATATTGCTGTAGCAGAGCTGCATAGGGGTTTAAAAGTTTTTACAGAAAGGTTAGACATTAAATTCCACAAAATTTCCATGAGGAAAATGAGAATGCATACCGTTATTATGACTATTTATCCTCAGGCTATAGTAAGAGAAGCAAAACTTTAGCCAGTGAAAGGAGAGAAAGCTGAACATGGCATTGCAGATTCCTTGCAAAATCTGTCCTTTTCTTTTAGCTGCAAGTACTAATTGGTGGCAAAGAAAAGTGAGTAAGGCTGCAGTGGAGTCAGAAATAGCAGCAACCTTGTAAAGGGCCACTCTATTTTTGAAAGTAATTTCCATATTCACGTGATATAAAGTTTTTTTTTTTTAATATAAGCTTTGTTTTGTTCCTGGAAACTTTGTAGTTGCAATCAAAATAGAACAATAGAAATAGTATTATAAATTATTAATGAAATACTGAAGCAAAAAAATAAGGTGGAAAACAACTGTAGATATCAATATCAAGGGGGTTTAGAGGTAGGGTTGGGGGTTTTTTGGTGCTTTTATAAAATATCTTATTTTTCTTCTTTAATGTGAGTAACATGGGAAAAAGGAAAACCCTACTAAGCAGCAGTAATTCCAAAAGTGATCCTGAAGAAGCTTTTCCATTTTTTTATCCTGAAAGAAAAACTGTTTTAAGCTTTCCTGTGAAATTTACTGTTTGATTGGGGTGGATATTCCAGGAAAATCCCTTCCATATAATACCTAAATATTTTGACTGCAATCGCACTGGAACTGTAGCAATATCCAATTACAGCACTCAATAGTCAAGCAACATTATTTTATTACAAATACCTTTGATAGCAATTTCCTGGTGTTTGTTTTATGTTTAGTTTAAAGCAGGCTCACAATAAAGCATGCTTATAATGGCATGACTCCTTATAATATATATTTATATACTACCTCATCAGTTAAAAAATAAATCCCAACAAACCAAGAGAAACAGTCATGCTTAGCAGCAAAAAGTGCAGGGGAAATTTAAAAAAAAAAAAAAAAAAAAAAAAAAAAAAAAAAAAAAAAGCCCAAATGACATGTAAATGAGTACTTATCTCTTATCCAGCTGTGATGCCCAGATGAATAAACAAGAATTAGTGTAAGCTTTTTTTTGTTAACAGATCATTCCATAGAATTATATATGTTTGGTTCATTATGAGCTTGTGAGCTGTAATTAGGGATTTTCTAGGTGCTGTGCAATAAGCTGGTAATTCATAGTGTTGTAGTGGCTCTCACATTAACCCCCCTATGTACATGTGCTTTCTCTGCACTCAGTATTAGCAGCTAACTAATGAAGTGAACGAGCTGAAATTACTGCATGTGAAGAGTTAATGAAGAGTTTTTAATATACTTTGTGATCATAATTTAGTGTACTGCACAATTACAAACCTGAGAAAAGTAGAGCTTTCAACCTGATCAGAGGATAATGTGGTAGATCATTTCTCTTTTATAAAAGGCCTGCTGATTTAGCATTCCTTACTTGATAGAGTTGATCTCCATAAAAATACACAGTAAGAACTAGGTAGAAATAATAACTAATTGCATAAAGTATTTGGGATATGCATTTGCATTGCATATATTCATGCCTACCTGCTAACTGCCAGCTAAGAAATTGATGTATGTATACATATGTGCCTTATGTGAATGGGTTATTCATGTTTTTCAGAAACTTTATAGACAGAAATTCAAATATTTATACTAGTTTTAGCAGCACCACAAAGTTAGATTTCTTAATAAATGGTTTGTTTTCTTTCTAGAGATAATGAATCACATTTTATGTTTCTTAACTGCCTAGGAGTAGTTCATGAATAATCAGTCATGCAAAGCTGTCACACTTGGTTAAATAGCTCAGTCCTGCTTTTACTGCTTCAGTCCTTTATATCTTTAATTACCTTTATTTAGCTGATATGAATCATCCCAGAACACATACTCTCCTAGGCAGCCATATTTCTGCATGTATTCTGCAAAGCACCGATTGCACTTCTGGCTGAAGTGCAAAATGCAACAATGTATCTCTTTTTCTTTGGCATGGTTATGGAAATATTTTCTTAATCCTTTTATCTACAGAGAACTTGTTCTTCCCCCCTCCACCTTCCTCCATTCACCCGCTGCCCCCCTTTCTTAGACATATTTCACTGCACTGGTATTCTTGCTCAGTTGCCTTCTCATACACATACACACATTTTTGTTTTATGCAAAGTCCCTTGTGAGAATGTTTTTTGTGGCACTGTCACTCCTGGAACAAAGTTCTCTGGATGTGCAGCCCAAAATGCACTCATGAATCCTCCATTTGCAATCGACTCTGCACTCCTCTGTGTACATTGACTCTAAAACCACCCCACACAGCTGGTCTCTAGCTGACAGCACAAAACTCTGTGTTTAAGACAACAATTCACTCAGAAGGGGCTTGATAACTTCAAACACAAACATTGCTGCCACAATAAATGCCTGAAAAAGCCACCTGGCAGCACAACCTACTCCACTGCTCGGGTACTTGTAATGAAAAAGTGATGATGGGTTAAAGTCACAGTAACTAGAAAAGCCAGTTAATGACTGCCAGAAACACTCTCAGGCTAATGTGAATGTCACTTTCAATATATTTTTTCATAATCCTGCTGTTACAGTGGACAGACAGATTTGTTATAATGGCTAGTGTCTGCGGATTAAATGTGATTAATTCTCCAAAATTAAAGGACTCCATCTTCACGCAAAAAGTTAATTAGGCTTTAAAAATTGTCTTGCAAATCTCCAAAGGAAAGACAGATTAAAAAAAAAAACAACCCCAAAGATAAACTAGCCAGATTATTTAATGATGATAATTTTGTCAGATTTATTACTTGAAATTCTTTCCTCTCTTTTGAATATGTTTTAATGTCTTTTCAAGGACTGCAGCTGATCATGTATACATGAATATAAACAAGTGACTCTTTCCTGTCCATTGCAAGGGGGTTGAATGAGATGACACTTAAAGGTCCCCAATCAATCAATGATTCTATTACTGTAGCTGAGAAGATGAGTTTGTGTCCAGCTTTTCTGATTTTTACCAGGCTTGTGACCAAGGACATGGTATTTCACGTTTCTGTTTTGGACTAAGTAATGTGAGGGTTCAGACAAGCTTTCTCTCTCTCTTCTTCCCTGTCCCCTTGAGCTTTTATCTTGTTTTCAAAATTTTCCCTTGAAACTTCCAGCTCATGAGTAATAGGGAAACATCTATAAAAACAACACTTACTGTGAAAATACCTGCTCAGAGATAGCTGCATAATGTCAAACACATCAACAAGTCATTAGCACCCTAACCTTCTGATGCATTGTCTGACATCAGCAATGCCTGCAATCAGACTGGCAGAGGCTGCTGTTCTGGCTGGTCTTGCTTTTTCAAATTCCTCTTTGCATATTCACTGCCAACTGCACAAAACTGATACGCCTTTTTGATGAAACAAAGGAAATATTATTGGACAAACTGCTGATAACAATATGTTGTTATTTGCATATCTAAAAGCAGGCTTGTGAGTAAGCACTAAAGGTCTGGGAATGGGTGGGTTTCTGTTAGAATGACTGAGACTGTACCTTTGTTTTAGTGAATAATACCAACTGTCCTCCCATTGTCTGTGGACAGAAAAGTAGGAGCCACTCTTTCCTGTCCACAGAAACTTTTGCCTCTCAGTATACATAGAAAAAAACAGGAAGTTTTTTACTCTGTGACTTTTTCTTGATGTTCCATGAATACATTGATAATTTTCATCCCAGAAAGTTACATGAAATGTTCGCAGATGTATTTAACCATGTTTGAAGTTTCTGATACCCAAAACTGTGACCCCACTTGAGTGCAGTTTATTGATTTTTCTAAAACAAATGTGTTATCTTTTCCAAGCCTTGGACAATGAAGCTGATGAGATCATTTGTACCTCAGTCTGAAAGTTTTCCCATTCTTCTTTTCATCCCTACTTACCCACTTACCTTACTTGCCTTATACAGTACTGCTCCTCTACAATTTTAGTGATAGACATCAATGTCACTTCCAGTTCCTCTTGTACTCCCAACATTCGATCTATTTTGGAAAACAAGTTAAAAAAACTGTTCTCTTGCACATTTTGCCACGTACACCACAGCTATACTACACACATGGTGCAGGGAAGGGGTTTTATTCACCTACTGCTTATTTATTCCCTCCAAACTGAAGAATGTTCTTGGGAGTCAGCATGGATAGAACAGCTCCACGTACCCACCCTTTGAAGGGAAAATCCCAGGTGAAAATCAAAATGCAACAAACTCTTTATGACCTATGGACTTGTTTCTTGTATAACAGGTGTTTCCAACACTGGAAATTCAAGTGCTTTTTGTGCAGCTCCAGGCTTTGGAGGTGGTCCAAAGCTGCCCTTGGAAGACCTTGGTGAGACAGGTGTATTTTGCATGCCATAAGACAATGTATCGCTAGTCCACAGTCTCTCTGAGCTCCATAATTTCCTGAAAAATGGGTCTTCCTTCCAAGTCCTTTGATAGATTAAGACCTTTCTCAAGATACTACAGCTTTCTACCCACAGAGGAGATTAATTTGGAAAATGCCAGCAGTGAGGCCTCACACTGACAAAAACTCTTCTGCCCTGCATTTAGCTGAGCAGGAGGTGCTCCCTGTGCCATCCCTGTGCACAGACAGCAGAACACAAATCCCATGGCCCTGTCACACCCACCCCACACCTGAGTTGTGGGAATGGAACATGGGGATGATAAGCAGGGGGCAGTCTGTACCTGGGTTTCAACCTGGTGTGAATTTGTATGTGTGTTGCATTGTCTGTAGTAAGATTCAAGGGATCAAAATCTGACTCCCAGGTTGTATGTGCATGTTTTACCACCAGGAAAGCTGTCCAAGCAATGATGTTATTAAGGGTTCTGGGACAGTAGGGGTTGTGCTTATGGTTAAAAATTCTAAGCTGTGGAAATGATACGCTGTAGGCCTTTTTAGGAAAAACAGGAAGCAAGAGAGAAAAGGAAAAAAAAAAAAAAAGAATGGTGCTGATGGACCTTCTCCCCTATGTTTTTTTCATGCAAGGCCCAGATCTTTCAATTCTGGTGTTCACTGTAAGAGCCCTTGTGGTAAAATGGGAGCTGGGTTTTGTTAGGAGTGCTGCACAGTAGACACATCCATGGGGAATCTGTGGGAGATGATTCCTGCCCTAGGTCTTACAAAGCTACTCATCTTCTCATGCTCTGTTCAGGTCTTTGTCTTTCCAAATGGTCAGGGCAGCTTGGAAAAGTTGCTATGTGAGTACTTTTACAAATAATCCCACAAAGAAATAAAGGAAGTCAGTGGACAGGTCTCTTTAGCAGTGCCATTTTAAAGAATTCTCCTCTCTGCTGTAACCCAAAGTAGGCCATTTTCATTGTGCCCCTGCACGACCTCCTCTGTGAGGGCTTTGGGAACAATTGGAATCGGAGTCTTCAGAGCTTTGCAGGGGGCACCCCTAGAGAGAGCAGCATAGCTTCTGGAGGGGAGGGCATGACAGATCTCACCTGGTCTGTGGGCAGGATTGGGTAGGTGATGATGCCCTCTAGTGACCTCCTAAAGAGAAAATGGGATGGAGCAAATGAGGGAATGTTTTTGAGCTAGTGAAAGACCTATACTGATAAAGAATTCAGGGCCCATCTTTATTTTTCTGTCTGATTGAATGCAATTATTGTATTTATTGCCAGCAGCATGTTAAATTGTTCCAACATAAGGAGGCCTATGTGAAATATTTGGCTTGGTACAGCTTAACTAACTCTTGAGCCTTTTTGTTAACCAGTTCTGCTCTACTCTAGTGGAATTTGTATAAAATAAAATATACAGCTATACTATTCCTCTTTAAATAAGGAGAGAACTTTTTATAATACAAGGGCTATGTATTCATGAAAACTTTATTAGTCATACAAGTCTGTTTTCTTGCCATGGGAAATTCAGGTTAAAAAAATATAGAAACTGTATTTATTCTGTGTACTCATTTAGTGGACCTTACTTAACTATTTGGGATGCCTCTAAAATTTCCTTATTTTTTTCCAGCTGAGTAAAATGGAATTTGAATCAGACGTTTTATAAGAACAATGTTAGTTACGTGGGCAGTGCTTTCTGAATGCAGATGAGTCACTTGTAAGGAGTGTAAGACCGGTGGGTATAAAAGGTTGACAACCACCACGTTTGCATTCAAAGTACTCTGATGCACTCACACCCTTTGGTACGCCCTCAGTTTTCCATGGACGGATCCATTCTGCAGAGACACTCTTGTTTGCTCTCACGCTCTCGTGTCTGTGCAGCTTTTCTTGTTTCCCTTGTAACAGAACATCACAAAAGATCCTCTTCTGTGAGATCCGTCACATAGACACATACCACTTAACTTTAATTCTTGAATTACAGTCGAGTTTTGCTGTACCATTTCTCTTGGAAAGAGACCTCTTGTGTGTGCGTATGTGCATCTTCTCTTATTACTGAAAATATGTCAATGCTAAATGAAAAATTCCAAGTCATCTCACATCCAAAAACTCCAGTAGTTTCCCTTGTTGTTTTGCCATGGCTGTTCATGGCTTTGTTTAGCCTCAGTCTGAGGTGGAGGAGTAAGATAATGAGGAGGGGAAAACATATCCACTTTGTGCTTGGCAGAGGAGCCATCATCCTGCCCCTTCAGTGCCTTTTGTTTGTTCCCAGAATGGGTGAATATGGCCAAACATATAACAAGCAAACATTGTACCTTGTACCAAATCTGCATCCTCTTTGTTTGCTATACCCTTTGGACCTTCAAATACTTATCCTGCAGGATCTCCAAGATGAGCTGAGGGCTGTCCTCCTGCTCTGAGGATTCTACCCATCCCTGCGTGGCCCTCAGCCCTCGCTGTCACCTCTAGACCAACACTGTTCCCGTGGGTGGTGCTTGAGTTTGCAAGGGCTGCATGAGAAGCCTGCAGGCAAAATGAGGACCAGGTAGTATTGGTGAGGTGAAGGGGAATGCAAAAAAGGGGAGGGGACACACAGGAGAAGAGAGGTGATAAACTGAAAAAATGTAGGGCGAACAAAAGGATGTATTTGCTCTCCAATTCAACCAGACTTTTTGTGTTTCAATGCTCCCAAAACCAGGGAAGCAGGTCATATTTGCAAGAGGTCAACAGTAACAAGGGCAATAGAGAAGGAGAGAAATACACAAAGAAAAGTGTGTTGGAAATGGGGCAGATAAAACCCAGGTATATGTCACAACACGCCCCAGCCTTTTATCTTTACTATCACTTGCCAAGTGACCATCTGAAATAAACAGAGGGTATTAATTAGATCAACAATAAAAATTCAGTGGGTGGAAAAGTGGGACAGTCTGCTTGCATTACACATGTCAGCACTGTGACTTCTGTGCTAATTCAAGGTGGCTGTTTTGACAGTTCTTGGTGCTCCCTCAAGCTGACAGAAAAGTCCTCTGGGTGGAAAGAGGCATACTTAATCTGTATTTCACTACTTACAGGTCTCAATTAGAAGAGTGTAAAAAGTGTGCTAGACTGTGTACTAATAGGTCCTGTGTGAAAAGGGCATTATACCGACAGAACCTCCCATCTGAGAGGATAAAGTGAGATGTGAAATAGAGGGAGGTGTCTCTATTTGTTTGGTTTTACGAGTCCTCCAGTAAGACTGTCAGTTATCAAGGTTAATCTTATTCTTTGATCACACTCTTCTTTTTGTGTAGTAGCTGTCCTTTTTTAATGTACACAAATGCTTAAAAAATTAAAGTCTTATTTGTTGGTACTATTATAATTGAAATTGTTTTCTTGGTAACTTTTTTGTGCTCACTTTTTTTTATATATAATGTTTTTGAAAACTTGAGCAAGTTCATGCAGTACTGGAGGAGAAGAAAGCAAGCCTGTGCAGGTGAATTTGAAAGAGCAGGTTTCTTTAGGACGTGTGATGTACAAGCTTAGAACTGTATGACATGGTTTTACTGGCTATTCTGTCTGCACTTTTGGGCATCCCTTCAGCTATCACTCCACCTGATTCCCTCCCATGGAAGTGCTCTTTAAGGATGTGCCTGATCATCATCAGAGGACAGTTTCAATATATTTGTTGTTTTTCCACATTAAGAGTTAGTACAGATGGTGCAGGTGCAGGATGTTACACCTGTGTGCCTACATGGGGTGAGGAAGAAGATAAGTTTTCTCCTTGTCAGGCAGGGTGATGGAGAAGCAAAAAGACTTTCCTAGATATACATTAAATATTGGAGTGGGGATTGATAACAGAACTGGAGAATGCCTCACTGCCATGTCCCTTTAGTTTACCAGGGGAAAAAACAAAAATCATAGAATGAATTAATAAATTACTTCTGTTAGGAATTTTTGGGGGAGGTTTTACTCATTTACCTTATCCCAGTATAAAGGTTTACCATAGTCCTGGAAAATTTTATTTGAGTGCTTACAGTCCCTGTCTGTTGATGTATTGGGGCTTTTGTTGTTTTTTAATATCAAGTATCTCTGAAACTGTGGTTTTTAAAGTATCTCTGTGCATGTACTCAAACCACAAGGCTTCCTTTATGCTTTTCTTCATGCTATATCTGAAAAAGCAGAATAGATAAGAGAAACATCACATTTTCAAGGGAATCAAGACTTCCAAGGGAATGGACGGCTCTTACATTTGAGCAAGTTGTTCTTTGCCTATTGTTGGTATATCACAGACAGACTGACAGGAATAGGTCTCTGCAGGTAGAACTGAGAGCAGGGTTTGGCTGCAAAGCCTGGATGACTGGGAAGGGTACACAGGAGGGCAAGAACCTGTCCTGTAATTGCATAACTGACAGTTGAAAAAGACTGCTTTCAATTATGAACTAAAAAGTGCACAAGAAACACTGAGATAGTGATTTCTTTAATCCTACACTTTCAGTCACATGATGGGACAGGACCACACTTTGAGGCAATCTGATTTTCTTCCTATAGATTTTGCATTCTTCCACAATTCCCTAATTGCTATGGAATGTTGGTAATAACAAGCAGGGCATTATCACTACATCTGTGTTGTACAGCACTAGAATAGTTTGCATTTCTTTAGTCTCATTTACCATGGGGAATTTAGATGTAACCTGACTGGTGAACCTACATGATTAATATCCCTTTTTTTAGGCATGAAGAAATTGAGATGAACCGTGTTGGTATTTTTTTTTCCCTCCACAGTGTACAGACTAGAAAAGTCTGAGATTGGAACACATCCTTAAAGGGTTAATTGCTTTAACCCCTAAAGTATATCTACAGCTTGCACAAAAATCTTCATTCTCAGCTTCAGGGTCTTGGGCATACTCCAAGGAAATTCATAGAAAGAACTTCTTTAATGGCTCTTAACTTCTGTGTTCCTCTGTATTGTTTAACACAGAATAGGTTTTCTCAGGCTTTCAATATCCATTGCATTTCTAAGAAATGCATTAAAAATGTAATAATACTGAGAACATACTCAGTAATCTCTTATTCCTGGGACCTGCTTTGTGAATGGTTATTTGAGTGTTGAGATCACAGTTCTAACATTTCTTCTAGGGTCTATTTCTATAGCATACAAAATTCATATGTGTCTTAGCTGCTGGTTTTGACTGCACTGTAAGACAACAAAAGATTTGAACCAAGGCTTACTTAAACAAAATCAATCTTTAATGCTTTAAAAATCTATACAGATTATTTCTAAATACCACTTTATTTTGAGCAAAATATAGTAGATATTTTCGGTAGAATGTGGATCTTTACTTCATCAGAATTGACATCTGAGAAACGTGTTGGCATTTCTGCTCCTCTGGTGGATGAGGTTTACAAGTTGAGTGAAAGTGTGTCATATGCTGACTACTTTAAAATGCTTCATTATTAATATCCCTTTTTTTTTTTTTTTTTTTTTTTTTTTTGATACNTTTTTTTTTTTTTCTGTCAGAGATACATATGTAATACAACTGAGTTGTTTGGGTGGTGATTACCATACAGTGGAAGCGAAAGAACTGAAGGTATTAAAGACAAGAGCATTGTGTGTATGCTGGGTTTGGCTGGGATAGAGTTAATTTTCTTCATACTAGCCAGCATGGGGCTATGTTTGGATTTGTGCTGGAAACACTGTTGATAACACAGGGACTCAAGCAGCTGTGTGGGGTTTAGTGGCTGGCTGTCCTTGAATCACAACACTGTGGGTTGAACTTTCTCTCTGAAGTGCTCTTACAGTGTTAAAGTGCAAGTGATGAGAAGCAAAACGACAGTCTCTCCCTTCTATACAAATAGATGCAAACAAATAGATGACCTGTGTTGATAGATGAAGAAAAAAATGACATAATTTTTGGGTTTTCTGTTTCCCAGCAGCACAATTAGCAGTATGCCCAATAGCTCACTATACATTATGACCCCAAAAGTGTAAAATCAGAGTCACAAAGAAGTAGTTTTTTCTACGATTTACCTGGTGAGAGGTCAAGACCCTGGAGGCAAGGATACTTTGCATTTCCTTATCTTCCCTCTGTTATTCTGAAGGATGAGTACTGAAATGCCTAGCTCATTGCCCAGGATCTCTCAGCCATCTGATGATCCCTACTAACCTTGACCAGACTGGAGTGATTGTTCAGCCATTTAACTGTGGGAGATAACCTTAGTCCAAGCTCTTGGCCATAACTCCTCTGTTTCCAGGCTAGTGCATGTAGGCAAGATGAGCCTATCACAGCTGTGGTTTAATGAGTAGAAACAATTAAGTAATTATAAATCAATGAGCTCTGTAACTCTGGTATTACAATAATTACATTTTAAAAGGCACTACTTAGTTACAATTCAGGAATTATTTACAGGCAATAATTAAGGTCAAACTGACTTCCTCCTGTTACACAGAGTACTTGTATGAGCAGCATGTCAAACTATAAATAATTAAAGGCAAACCTAATTGCCTAGTGTACTGAAGTGTGTCATTATCCTAGAGATTATGCTCTTGTGTCTATCACTGGTTATATTTTAAAGATAAAATATGTCTTTTTTAATAAAAATGCAAATTGTCTTAATATGCTACTTTTTGGTTAGAATGGTATAATTTCCTTCAGGGTTTTTTTTACTCAACCCACAGGAAAGGGAATAAAGTAACAGGAAAAAGAATATGGCATATTACATGTATGAAGCAATCCTATGAAGAAAGAATAGATGAGAAAAATTAGTGCAATCATTTTACAGGATTATTCCCCACAGTATATTTCCCAGTGCTTTGTCTGGTCTAGTTTGCAAAGATGCAAATGATGTTAGTTTTATTGCTTCCCTTAGGGGAGATTATTCCAGTCTAATAACACTCACAGTTAGGAAATTTTACTGATGTTCAAACTGTTTTTCTTTACCTGACTTTACCCCCATTGCTCCTAGTCATAAATTCCCACAGGCAATTCAGGATAGCTCCTCTCCTTCCTGGGTGTTCTGAGCCAAGCAATACACAAGAATTTCTTTTAATCTTTCATTGAAGTCTATCTACACAATGGACACAGCAGCCTTGGAGAGCCCCCAAGCTTGAAGGCAGCCTCTTGTCACTGCCCTGTGTCTACACTAGTGTCTGTGCCTGGGCACACTACTCTGTGCAGAGATGTGCAGGCTATTCCCAAAATGCTTACCCCAGACAGGGCCCTCATGGTACCTGCTGAGCCATCATGAATTCTCTTGCAAATGGATTTCTTTCACAGTTAGAAGAAAAGTCACCTCCAAGGCTGGTAACTTCAAGGAAAGGTGAATCCATAGGATCAGCACACAGTCATGAAGGTGGGGAGGGATCCCAGGAGGTCTCTGGTCTGAAGTCCACCACAGAGAATGGCAAACTATGAAAGCAGTGTTGTAGAAGGTTTGCCCAGATGGGTCTCAAAGGCTCTCAAATCCACACGTTCCCCAGCCTTTTTCAGTAACCTGCTTGGACACTCCATTTTGTCCCTGAAATATTTTTTCCGTTGCACACAGCCAGAAACTAATCTTGTACTTAGTAGTCTTCTAGGATTCATTTTATATTTGAACAGAAACAGCAGACACAAATTGTCTCATGAGCTTTGAAAGGTAGAACAGACTTCTCCAGTTTTTGGTCAGCAGGATGTTGTCAAGTTACCTTTCCTCTCTCTTTCCAGTCTACTGACTATTTGTTTAAATGTTAAACCTGGGGGAAAAACGTCTTTGCAGTAACATCTTAACACAGCATACTTAAAATGCTTGTATTTAAACACTTCAAATTTAGTCTTATAATTATGAGAGTGATTTCATAAAATGTTGATAAATTTCTAGTAAAATACTTCACATTACATGACCATGGTTGTCACACTGTACAGTATTTCTGCATTATTTGTATGGAGAGTGGAATTTCCTACAGGGAATACTCTTCTTTCCTGTCATGATATTGTCAGATGCTCTTGGTGACATCTCCCAAAGGGATTTCCTTTCAGAGCCTGGTGTACAACAGACTCTGTCACCAAACTGCCATTCCTGCTCAGTGCTCCTCTGTTTTCTCTGCATTCCTACTGCTGAGCCTTTTCCTGCTCCATCTCAATTCTGCAAACCTTCTCTTTTTAATCTCTGTTGGCACTGGATAATTCAGTCACTTACTGGTTCCCTTCCCTGAAATATATCACTGTATCTCAGAGTTCTGGCAGACTTGATTATCACCTGGGAATTGTGCTCCTCCCAGAGGCATGTGTCACTGATAAACGGATAATACCTGTCCTTTTTGCAACAGAAAGGGTAGTGCACATTTATTTGCACTTTGTTTTTTTAGCTAAGAACCTCTATTTCTTGCAGTCTTTTGAAGATCCCTGTCTCTTCTTACTCTCCTCTATGTCACTCTGAGATGCCATATTGACTGAAGTGGGGTTATCAGTTCCATAGGCTCAGTATTCCAGCTAAAGTCTTAAAAACATGGAGAATGGATATTTCATGTGTCTATCAGGCTGTGCTTTGGTAGATTCCCTGCCTTCATGTACTCAAGTGTGGGTTTTTTTTGGTTTTTTTTTTTTTTTTGGGGTTTGTTTTTTTTTTTTTTAATGGTCATTCCCTGTTCTCTTTTATTGAGTTGAACACATCTATGTAATGTAGCATCTTCCACTTGACCCTTTTTCAAGTTCTAATCTGTTTTTCTTCTAGTTTCTTGAAATTTCTTATTGATAACTACAAGAGTCAGCAATGTTTTCTGAGACTCTTCATATTTTATTCAGAGTTAAGGGTTTTGTAAAATATAGTTGTAGTGCCCCATACACCAACAGAATAATTTCACTAAAATATAAAAGTCACAGTATTTGTAGTGGGGAAAATAGGCATTAGTTTAGGAACACATATATCTGCAAAGGGAACAAAATAGGATGCCTGCTTTATAAATTATTGCAAGGGAAAAATGATGTGTCTTTATGATAAAAAATTTCCAAAAGTCAGGGATGATGTATTTCACACAAAGGCTGCCTAGGAAACTGTTTCAAAAATAACAAAATGAAAGAGTTATGTTCTAAAGCAAATATGTTTATTTTTCATTTAACAAAATATTGGGTTGACAATAAGATTCTTTTGAGGAGATGTACAGATATGCATAGAATCCAAAATAATAACTTAGGGATACTGGAATAGCCTTTAGCAAAAATATTTCAAAGAGGACAGGATTTTCAAAAACTTGGCTTTGCCTTAAGAACCAAATCAACTCACCATGTTCTTAAAGACTTGTGGCACATATGGCTCTGAGCACTTCTGAAAATTTGCCTATGGAGGTGGATCCTGAGAACTTGAAAAAATTATCCTTGAGCTCTTTGGAAAATCTGGCTACATTTTAGACAAATGTCTGTTCTATGATCTCTTGCCCTTTGATATACCAAAGCTTCTCATTGCTATTTGACAAACTGCTTGCTGACAGATATTTATTAGTTTTTAGATGACTGTAAAAAAAAAAAAAAAAAGGGATGAGGGGAATCCTGGATTTTGTAGAGATGTGGCTAAACTATAGAGGGAATAAAAACATCCACCAAGCAATCAATGAAATTTCACAGTCTCTTGAGATAACCCAGAGTGTACAGTCCAACTGCAGGCCTGGAGACACTTTCTCACACTCCAAACTTTAGTTGCATTTAGGTTTCCAGGTTTTATTAATGTTACTGAGAAATGTTTGCATAGCATTTTCCACTAGCAAAGGGGCAGAAAATACAGCAAAATTTAGTGCTGATGCAGAGAATGGTTAGACAATTTGCAAAGAATTTTACAGGTAAGTACCATAACTAATCCCACTGCAGAGTAAGTTTTTTCTGATAAATAAAACAATGAGAGTATGTGTAGTGGGATGTATCCAATATTTCACAAAAAAGCTGATTTTAAGTATCACCTACAATGGCTGTATTAATCTAATGTAGTGTAGCAGGCATTTGTTAAGGTTTCTGGATTACATTCGTATTTTTCAGGTACACATTTTGACACAACACATCATGCCTATTTTCCACTCTGACAGTGCAAATGTTTACCTGAACATCCTTTTCCAACCTCCCACCCTCTGAAGAGCATCTAAAGTGAATGTAGAGAATACACATTCCTGTGTCTTCAACTGACAGTTAAAATCTTGTGGCTTCCCTGCATTTCTGAACATATATCAGACAGAATGTAATCCGGTGCAAATCTAGATTGGATCAGCAGGGATATCTTGGCTGGCCTGGAAGTGTCTTAGGTGAAACTGTAAGGCTACTTGCTGTATGATACCCCAAACTGCTACATGAGCAGAGGCTGATTCCTGCCAGACCAGCTGGAAGAACACTGTTGAATTCTTTTTCATCCATGTATATTGAAATGGGTCAAATTTTGAATGTATGCCTCTCTTGCTGTACTCACAGATGTTAAATTTACAAGAGTAGTAATTATTTACAGGACTAGGTAACTTGCTTCTGTTCCAACCACCAGTCCTATCCTGACTAATCAGTATTTAATTCTGCATTCCTCCTCTTTAATGAACTTTGAAAATACTTTTTGATATCTATCAGATAATAGCATATAGTAGGAATTATTTTAGATTTTATGTGGATGATTAATTCTCTGCTCTTCAACATGGTGAGAAGGGTAGACTTCAGCGCATTTCTCAAAATTACATTAAAGTAGTTTCTGAGCAATAGAAGGGGCAGAACTTTGCCCTGGGTGCAGTGATCCAAGCTAGTTGATAGAAGACAACATGAACACTTTGTTTTCAGAAGTTGTTTGCTTATTCCCCATAGCCTCTTTTCAAAGATTATCCAAGAGATGCTTAACTAAACCAGCAAGGTAAAGATATGATTGCATAATAGATATGGTTTAGGATGAGTTTTAATCTGTACTGAATCTTCTTACTAAATAATGAATGATATGTAGCTGATGGAAGAGATACAGGAGAGAAAGAGCAGCTGGTGTTTTGACTGATTCTATGATACTGTAATTATGTTTCTAAATCTGTGCCAGGTGCTTTAACAATTCTAGCTAGGATTTATTTTATGTGGATGTAAATAAACAGAGATTGTGGTTAATATTCCTGTTTCCTGAAATAAGACTTTATAGGTGTCACTGAAAACAATGTGATTGAGACCTAGAAAAAATAGGAGACTGGATTATTTGAACTGTGCAGCAAAAGTAATGGGGTGATTGAGAAGTTGACTGGGTAGCAAGGCGTGATTTACAGATGATTTAGCAGGTTACTTTAGTCCATCAAAGGGTCTGTATTTGTCTTAGTAAGCACATGAAAGCTAGGAAGTGACCAAACTTAGGGCATGAGCCCATTGTGCAGAAAATGACTGGAGTTAGCACGGGTACATATTGTATGGGTAAGTCATTAATCAATTGAAAAATACCTTGCAGGTTGATGACAAAAGCTAAGCAGAAGAGAATATGGAGAGAAAATCAAAACAAACAGATTAGATGTAATTAAAGAGCAAGGGAGAAGAGATTTGCATACAAATTTTTTGACTCACCTGCCTGAAAGCTTGACCGGCATCATGCTTCATTAGTTACTGAGCTACACCAGCACAGGGAACCAAAGCAACAAATCTGGTCTGGACTTAAGTATGTGGTTAAGGGTGACTGGCTGAGTGAAAGTTCCTGACTGGCAGCACAGGGAGGCTCCTGCCAGGGATGAGGAGCTAATGAATGCACAGCCTAATGTAGAGCAGCATCCAGGGACCCTGGACAGCCAGTGTGAGTGGGGCACAGAGGGAAGGAAAGGATTTGCAGCTGACAATAGCACATATGTCAGTTTTAGGGGATCTTAGTTATTATATTCTTAAGGGTTTCACTTGATTCAAATTTAGATATTTATTTTAATGTAACATAAGTCAGATAGCATTGGGAATAACATGTTATTACTTACTACCAAATAACTATTTAACACTGGTTGACTCCACTGAAAGCATAGAAGTAAATGGGAAAGAAACAATCTTGTTCAATCCATAATGGAAAAGGCTTGAGATTTTTGTGAAATGTGGTAATATTTTCTATTTCACAAAATGATTTTTTTTGTTGTTGTTTAAAATATCCTCTAAAGCCATATGAGATTATAACAAATCTCATAATATTCCATTTAAGTCTCTATGACAATGGTTATTGTGCAATTTGCATTTCAACATACAGTTATGCTCTCTGGACTTGAGCCCTACTGGAACATGATCAACCTCAGGATAAACAAGAAAGAGAGGATATAATTATATGTACTCACAGGAGATGAAAATTAAAACTGTTTTCCAGTTTATAGATGTCAAATGGGCTTAAGTCAATTAGAAAATCATCTTTCACCATATGTTATAACAGTTAATTTTAAAGTGAGGGATGGTCACCTAATGCAACTTCTGAAGCAGTTGTGCTTCTTTCAGTGATAAGCAAAAGTATTAAATCTTTTCCCTGCTGCAATGCCTAGCAGCAGAAACCAGTCCTTGCCGAAATCCATAAAGCCTTTTGCCTTATCCTCCTCTAAATCCCTCCTCAAAACCTTTTTCTGCTGTGATGCTCATGAACCACTCCCATCAGTTAGGCAAGTAGTGAGCTGCAGTGAAGTCTGTTTGGTTTACAACTGTAAAGCAGCCTTTGCAATCCACTCCCACCTTGTTCATCTCTTTCATCCATTGCTTTTATCCTGTCTGATAAGAACCCTGTTAGATCTGTGATGCAGGAACTCTTTCTTATTATTGTTTGCAAAATACCTAATTAAATGGAATCCTTTCATTTGGGGTTTCTAGGTGCAACTTTAATATAAACAGCAAATAATAACTTTGTGAGATTATCATTATCTCTAACCCAAAAATCTCAAAATAAGACTTCATTAGTAGGTGATATGCAGTGCACTGGGGTGCCACAACAGAATCTCAGCACCAGACAAATCCTGCCCACTAACATGGAGGAATGTTAATAGATTTGTGGAACTGTGTGTGTGTAAATCTGTACAGCTTGTTCTCAAAACACCATCCAGACTGGGAAGTTAGAACAAAATTATTTCCATTGTAAGATATTTTGTAATATGCAACAAAATATTCTGTACATACTTGGGTCTGTTGTATTGGTTTTCTGGTTGACCACCTGTGCCCAAAAAGCCTCCCACATTACCAGAGCACAGGAATAAAGGGTAACCTGAGATTCCTCACACTGGGACCATAATAGCAGATCTTTTCCTGCTGTGAAAAATGTTTCATTGCAGAAGTTAAACCTTACAGGAGAGGTTACAGGTGAAAAGTCCTGGGTCTGGGTCATCTCTGTGTGACTGGGTTTTTAGCATGTCAACATGGCTGTGATATTGATAATTAAGTCAAAACTGGCAGTGAAAATGAATACCCAGGGCATCACTAAGCCAGGAGGAGAACACTATGTCTTTTGAGAAGTCTGTGTAACTGGTCATACCTGTTCTAAAATGAGCACATTCTTTGAAAAGCATTAAGGGAAACTGACCTTACCTTAGTACCTAATCACAATAAATGACAGACTGAGTTAATTATTACTTGGCAATTCTTTATTTAAACTTTGTACTAAGATTCATTTGCAGTATATTCTTTCATGCAGAACATAAAAGATGTAATTGTGTGCAGAGTGGGAGTGGTGTTTCCCTAGGTCAAGTAAGGAATAATCCCTTTATATATTTGCCCTATATGAAAAATACATGCATGCTGTACTTGAGCATCCCATTTTATGGGACTGCTTCTAGTAATTGTTTGCACAAACTGAGGACAGTCACTTTCCTAATGCTTGGGTGTCACTTTTCTTCTTAGACTGGTAGAAGGGAGCAAGATACTGATGTGTTTGCACAATGCAGCAGAAACTAGGTAAACCCTTCAACATCCAGTCCTCATCCTTCCCCACTTCACATATCAGGATCTCTAAATTAGCTGGCCTGATCAGTCCATCTCAGAGTCTTGTAGGATCTGGCAAAAAGTGAGAGCACAGACTTTGCTCCCAGGCCATTGATATCCCCAGGGATAAACCAGTAATTTTTGCTGAACCTTTATACTCAGTGGACTGAAGCTGGCCTGATGCCTTAAGAAACCTGTTACAGACACTGTCTCACTGGGTCACTTTTCCAACACAAAACATATGTGTAGCTTTTGTATGTGTCCCACACGTAGTTGTTGCACCAGAATTTTTTTGTGAATTAACAGAGGTGTAGGACATGTGGAATGAGACATAATAAAAGCAGAGGTCATGTTGGAAAACATTAATGTAATTTTCTGAAAATCATGAGGAAGGAGGCATACTAGCAAATACTCAAAGGTTTTCTTGCAAAGCAGGATTCTTCTTTGTATTTAATCATCCTCTTGCTCCTTCCCCAGCTCTCCCACCCTCCAAATAACAAGCTTCACCTCCCTCCTTCCTCCACTTCTCCAAAATAAAAACCAAATGACAACCCTCTAAAAAATCCTGAGCTTAATTTCCCTGGATAACCATCTATCAAAATCAATGGGATCCTGTTGAGATTGAGATAATTTAATGCCAAACTTGTAAATAGTTCTCAGCCAGGCATGAAAGATTTCTTCCAGCACATTGCTCCTCAAAACTCCTACCTTTTCTCCCCCCTTTGAGCTCCTCCTACAGCTCCCACCCATATTTTGAGCTCAAAGCCCTTGGCCATTCCCTACCTTGAGTACTGGTGGCAGGCTTGTAGCATCTCCCTGTGCTTGTTTTTAGCACAGCATGAAGCTTGCCATGCACGAGGAAGGGTGAATGAGCTGAGTCAACATCAACACAAAGGTTAAGAGTGAAAGTCAAACCCAGTCACTTCAGTCATGGCTGGCTGATGTTTGTCAGTAGTATCTGGGCCAGTACAGGTGAATTAGGGAACACCAACAAAAGCCTAGACCTTGAAGTTTCCACAGAGAGGGAAAAGGAAGAAAAGTAATTGCCTTTGCTCCAGGGGATCAGGAGTGATGTGTTAGCTGCAATACATACACAGAAATAAGCTGTGAAAGTCATCTCTGGACATTCTGTGGGAGACTGGAACCACAAAGCTGCTAACAGACATTTTAATTAGTGCTAAAGTTACTAGCCCTCAGGGCAACTTCCTTTAGTAGCCCTTCTCTGCAAGTACTTTGAGTTCACCAGCTCAGCTCTCTGGGAGTCTCTGCACTGTGGAGCTCTCATCTCAGAAGGGTCCAAGATGTGTGGCTATATCACAGAGGAATGCAACCAATTACAGAGGAAGGAAACTTGTTTTTCCAGCGTGGGGAAAATGGATGGTGTGCCACAGAGTGCTCATTGTTTCATCACAGAGCCACTGTTTTTTCTGTTATCGAATACTTTTATAAGGTAAATGTTTTTCTAAGCTCAACAATTTCTTATGCCCTTTAGATACTCTTGTTCTAAGTTCTTCACCCTATATTTTTCCTAGTGTTTGCTTCATGTATGTGTTTCTTAAAGTCCCCTTGGCATCTAAAGTCTTTGTCCTATTTGACTTTTTGAGGAGTCTTCTTTTTCCTTCTTTTTTTTCCTTTATTCACTCTTCCATATTCATTCATCTCCCTTTCCCCCAGTATTATATTTATTTATTAACTGCACTTAAGCAGCCTCAGTTGACCACAACTGACCTTCTACCGTGAGGGCATATTATACTGGTCACAATCTACAAAGCATAGCAGAAAGGAATTTTATCCTCTTTTCACAGATAAGGAAAATGTGGCTCTGGTTAGTCAGTGTCTTGACCCAACCCATGAAAGTAAACCAGATGTTTTTGGGGTTGAGATCTTTAGGATAGAAGATTTCAGTTGGAAGGAACCTACAATGACCATCTAGTCTAACTGCCTGACCACTTTCAGGGCTCACCAGAAGTTAAAATCTGTTATTAGGGAAAGTGCCTATATTATTAGGGAAAATCCTAAATGCCTCTGAAATATTGACAGGTTTGGGGCACTGATGAACTCTTTAGAAACCCTGTTCCGCTCTTTGACCACCGTCTCAGTAAAGAAATGCTTTGCAATATCAAGTAAGGGTTTATCTCCTCTGGCACTGCTTTGAGCCTGTCCCATCTGTCCTGTCACTCAATACCACAGGGAACAAATCAGCAGAAGCTGTAAGGACCAAGGAGGGCACAGCTCAGCTTCCTTTTCTCCCCAATAGACAAAGCCAAAGACTTGGCCTCCTTGCTACAGGACATTCCTTCCAGCCCTTTCATCAGCCTTTTTGCCCTTCTCTGGATGCATTTACATCCTTCTTAAATTGTGGGGCCCAGAACTGCCCCCAGTGAGCAAAGTGAGGCTGCATCAAAGCTGAATACAGTGTGTTGATCACCTCTTTTGACCATCTGGGGATGCCTTTTGATGGAATTTGACCTCTGGGCTGTCAGGGCACACAGCTGACTTCTGCTGAGCTGCTGCCAACCAGCACCCCCAGATCCCTGCTGCTCTCCAGCCACTCCCCTCCCAATTTATACTTGTGCAAACAAGTATTTGTGCTTGATAAATCTCATCCCATTAATGGTAGCCTAATGCTCCAATCTATCCAGATCCCTCTGCAAGGCCTCTTGTCCTCCAAGCCAGTCAGCAGCATCTCCCACTTTAGTGCTCTCAGCAAACCTGCTAATGATGTATTCAACTCCTGCATCCAGATCATTGATACAAACATGGACCAAGACTGATCCTAGAGCTGAACCCCGAGGAATGCTGCTGGTGATTTGTTGCCAGGCAGATGAAGCCTCATTCACCACAACCCTGTGGGCCCTGCCCTTCAGCCAGATCTTGTCCCAGCACGCTGTGTACCTACTCAACACACATCTGGACAACTTGTGCAGAAGGCTACTGAGAGGGACAGTATCAAAAGCTTTGGGAAGATCCAGAAAACCCAGATTGTTCATGAGTCCCACTGATACAAGGCTATCAGCTTTTTCTTTTATTTTTTTTTTTTTTTAACCACGCCCTCTGTGCACACTTTCTTCTCTCTTTTGTACTTTTCCAGAGCGAGCAGTACTAACCCCTGGCCGCTTTGCTGAGTCGATAGCTTTCCACCCATTCAGCAGCAATGATCTCAGGTTACAGGATGTTTCATCAAATACAGAACACCTGTGTTGCATAACTCAAGCAAGCTGAACAGTACACCCATCTTGAAATAACACTAGACACACAAGTTAATTGCATAGTTGCTGTGGAAAAAAACCTACACTAAAATTAATTATTTAGTAGTAACTATTCTGTGACTCTATCAGCAATGGCAGTAACTTGCATGTTTAACTTAAGATAACATGTTCAGTGTTTGCTATTTTCCAGAATCATGTAACTGATTGGTATTTAAATATTTTAAAAGGACATTTTGGAAGAATGCTTGCAGAAAAAATTCCCAAGCTAACGCAGCAAGAAAATGTTACTCCCACTACCTCTCTAAACATTACTGACAACTCTTATCATAACTTATTAAAAAGAAATGGAAAAAAAAATAGAATGAGTACCCTTGTTTAATTTTACCCATGTACTGCTGTAGGGCAATGGGGAAAGGTGCACAACTGGGGGAAAAGGAGGAAGTGGTACTTGATTGACATGTATAAATGAAGATCAAACAGTCTTTTTGGTTTTGTTGTCCTCTTGTGTGGCAAATGATTTGGTTGAGGACAGGTTTTTTGAGTTACATGGTGAAATTTATGCTCTATCTCATTTACAAAGCAAAAGGACTATCGTCCTTTTACTCTGGGTGACATTAATTCTCCAAACTCAACTTCTTGTTCAGAGAGTAAGATAGAATCAGCTTAATTTAGTGGGAGTGGAAATTAAATGTCCAATAGATCTAATAATTAGATTTGAAGTTTCTAACATGGAAATGAGTATTTGGCTGATAAGAGAAAAAAATTTATCTTTAGGCTTTCTGAAAATAAAAGAAAGAACCATTTTTGTCAGTTCTCTCAAAAGAAGTTTTGAATGAATAGTATAAAATCAGTGGATTTTAGCATTTATGGTTGCATTTTAACAGAAAAAAACATGTTCAGTCTACATTAGAGTCACCATCAAATAAAGTAGGGTGTGAATAAGACGTGGTTTATTCAAATCCTAAATGTATGATTGTATTCCAAGAAAAAAACTTACCTGTATTAAATCACTTCTTTTAGAAGACTCCACCAGTTACAATGGTGCTGTTACACGGTATAACAAACTCCCTTCCTTTCACATCAGACAAAGGGGCTTTTTCTGCTTTTATTTCAGGTGAACTTAACCCCTTTCTAGTCAGAATAATGCAGCATTTGACACTGTAACATTACCACATTCACAAAGGCACCCTATGCCTGTGTTACTGCATTATCTTGAAAGTTAATTTTTGCACATGTCAGCAGTTGAATTGGGCCTGAGATCTTTTTCGTGGGTGTCTGGAAGTCTGGGATTCAGTATCTTGAGTGCTAATGTAATACAGACATCTTGCAGGAATAGTATCTACTAGAAGTTCACAGCAGCTGTTTTTCTGTCTGTATTTTGTTAAGATGCTTCATTATTAATGGAAATTCTAAGGGAGTTGTTATCCCATATTAACACATAACAAGAGATTTCAATCTATTATTGAGTCATAATAGCTACTGGCACGGTGTTTTTTTGAGTAGTAACTGGTTGGAGAGCAACTTCTGGACATGTTCCTGCAGAAACACCCACTCTTCTAGGGAAAAGGATTATCAATGCAAATTACAGGGGTGTGTTTATTAAAGGTTACTAATTTGAAAAATGAAAAATTTGCTGAGATGAATGATTGGACCAAAGGAAGATTATAAGAAACATGGAAAGCAAAAGAGGTTTTTGTTAAAAGGGTGGCCTGGAATCTGTAATTGCTCATTTCTTTAGATTTATTCTAAAATGCCTATTCAAGCTTCCATTTCAAGATCAAGGACTTTTCCCAAGCTTCTTAAGTATTTGTATTAGAGATACCTAATCCATAGGTTCTTTTCCTTGTCATCTAAATTTCTTCTGGAACTGTGTACAGTAATCAAAATTTTGAATAACCAACCACATACATTAAACCTAAACCTTTTCAGGAACCAAAATCTTGATAAGACTTTGGAGGGTGTGAGCACATCTGGGTCAGGCTCTGAATGAAATGTTTTTCATAACTGACACAGAAAATAAGTTTTTACAATTCCATTTTGTATAAATGACACTCATTCTAAAATCTCCCATACAGAGTACACTGTGATTCCTTCTGCTGCTGGAGGGTCTTCATTTCTGCATCTCCTGTAATAAAAGCTTTCCTGAGTGATAGTACTTTAGCTTCCTTCTGCTTACTCATCTTCCTCTAGCTCAAGCTAAAAAAACCCAAACCCAACAAGTAGAACAGTGATTCAATCATCTATAAACTAAATACAGAATAGAATTCAAGACTTGTCTGTCCCGTGTAAATGACCTATTGGTTGGTTGAGGTTTCATAGGTACTCACTGCTATCTCTTTCTGAGTCAGTGAACAATTTCACAGCATTTTCAGCATGAAGGTATTAGAGTACTCCCACCAAATTTAGATTTATTAATGTTTTAGCTCTCATCTTGAGATGGGAGAAACTTGGTTGTACCTTCTTGTTACAAAAGGGTAGCAGGTTTTCATAATTCTGAATAGCTGCCTTGGATACAACTTGATGAAACTGGTACTTCCTTCTCCTCAGGAAAAAAAAAAAATCCCTGGTACATTTTATTCAAAGACAGTGCTTAGTCATCCACTTTAGGAATGGATTCTAGGTTGAGATTTCTCAAATAGGAGGAGGCTGCTCTTCTGCTCTGTTCAGTCTAACACCCAGATATAGCTCAAGAATAAAGACCTACTCTTGCTCTCTTTGTGTGCTACTGGTTTCTTATTTTACTTCACGTACAGCTTGCATTTTAAAAATGTAAATTTTCTACTACTTTTGAATACAACATTTTTACAAGGCAGTTGATCACAGGTATCAGAAAACTACCTACTTTTTTGGGTAGTACTTTCAAGCTACAAATGCTTGAAAGATGCATAAGGAAGAACAAACATTTACAGAGCTTAGGTAAATCACAGAAGAGTCAAACACCTGATACTACTTCTCTGAACAGGAATTGATTTGTACCTAACTTGGAAATCACACCTTTTTCTTTGTGCTGGTTTTGGCTGGGATAAAATTAATTTTCCTGATGTTTCTTCATACGGGCTTGTGTTTTGGATTTGTGGTGGAAACACTGTTGATAAGAGGGATGGTTTTTGTTATTGCTCAGCACTGTTACATAGAACTGAGGCCTCCTTGCCCCACCCCAGCAGTGAGGGGGCTGGGGGTGCACATGGAGCTGGGAGGGGACACAGCCCAGACAGCTGACCCTAGATGACTGAAGGCATATCCCATGCCATATGGTGTCCTGGTCAGCATATAAATCTGGGCAAAGAAGGAAGAAGAGGGATACATTCAGAGGGATGGCGTTTTTCTTCTCAAGTCAATGTTCTGTGTGATGGAATCCTGCTTTCCTGGGGATAGCTCAACACTGCCCATGGGAACTGATGAATTAATTCCTTTGTTTTGCTTTGCTTGTGCATGTAGCTTTTGCTTTACCTATTGGACTGTCTTCATCTGAATGCTTGAATTTCCTTTTTTTTTCCCCTCCTGATTCTCTTCCCCAGCTCATTGGGGAAGAGTAAGCAAGTAGCTGTGTGGGGCTTGGTCTGGGATTAAACCACACCAGGAACTTAGAGCTCCTCTAAGAAGTCAAGTGTTGAGGTTATGGTTTGGAGAAGGATGTTGTGATTTATACTGCTCTAGTGCTCTGGAATCTGAATTGAATAAATATTTTAGATAATCCCTGTTTGGGGCTATAGAAACCAATTCCCAAGGTCATCTGCAAATCCTGAGGAAGTGTTGTATCTCCTGCTCCTGAAATCACTGTCTGTGCTCAGCCCCTCAAGGAGGGTGTGCAAGAGTTCTGCAAGGAAGTTGGCAGTTGCTTACATTATTCTTTATCCTGGTGAAATTATCTCTGGCCTGATCTGGTGCACTTTAACGTTTCAGTCATTCTAGTCAATATAAAAGGCCATATAGAAAATGGGGATAATTTCTCTATAGATTGAATTAGTCCATCTAAATAATTAGTTATATCCAAAAGTACATTTTCAGTGCAGTGGCAGCAAGGCATGAAAATACAACTTATAAAACTATCCTGACTTTAACCTCTCCTGGATAACAGTATTTTAGTGATCCCTGCTGTATTACTTTGATTTTCTGGGGTTCTAACACTAATTACTTACAGCTTTTAGCGTGCCCCTTCCTGTTCATCTGCATCCTATTTCTCTGTTCAGGAATCTTGTGCTTATGGTGGATTTTTTTTTTTTTAACCATGTATTAATGTTCTGTATTCCTTCTTTCATCCTGGAGCAGTTTTCATGTGTGGGCACTACTTCTATGAACAAGTCTTTGTAGAACTGTCCCCTGTGTTGTTAGGATCAATTTTGGATATGGTAAGAGGGGAAAAAAAAATCAGAGACCAGTAAAGATGGGTAAACCAGACTGGAATGCTGCAGAGCTTTGGAGAATTTCTGGAAAGTGAAGCTGTGAATGGCCTATCATTAATAATAAAGGAAATAATAAAAGTAGTTTCAGGATTTTTTTTCCCCCAGAGATTAAGCCTTCTGATAAATTTCTTCATATCAATTTCTGCATAGATTTCCAAATGCACAGGAAGGTGATAAGGGAAAGCTCATATCTTGCATAATGCTGCTATATGGCACAATGCCACAATTTTGGTCTCAGTGTTTTGGCTTGGGAACCTTTTTCAAGTTAGAGTTAAACATAGGCTATATTTTATGGAGAGACATTAAATACAGCTGGGATGACTTGTGTCTGTTGACTCTCTATGGGAACAGGTTGCAATGTATTGTCATTTCATGTTCTTTGGTAAATGATTTTGTGCAATGTGAGTGTTGAGTTACACAAGGGTTACACTCAGATTACACTTATTGTCTACTCGATCAGCCTTTGTTCTCTTCTGGTTTGAATGGAATTAGTTCCTAATTTTCAGTATTGGATAGGTTTGCTTTTGCCTTTTCAAAAATTTAGTAGGAATCTGTACTGTATCAACTATTTCAAATGCCTAGACCTTCTTTTTCACATATAGTATTCCTCCTTACTGAGGACTAGAAGTTTCAAACAGGACAATACATCTTAATGTAGGTTAGTATACAACTCTTTTATTAATAATATCTAAATATTCAGGCTACTAGAGCTGTGCTATTTTAATCATAGTTATAGTAAATCATGGAACAATTTTCTAGCAGAGTGGAAGTATTTTATTAGTGTTTAAACTGAAATGGACAGTGATCATCACACTATTTGTTGAACTGTGCTTATCTGCTCAAGTTGCTACCAGTGCTACTAGATGCTTTTTTATTTAGGTGTCTGAGACCTTAATTATATTTTTTCTTCTTGCCTTTCCTGCCATTAAATAATTTGTTATCATAATGTTTGCTCTTTCCTCACTTGAAACGTTAGTCCCTTCTTGTGCTATGGCTGGAGGTTTGATAGCCTGAACTGTCCCTGAAATGCTACTGAATGGGTTCTCCTCCCTCAGCTGCTTTTCAGAAACAGCAGCTGTCCTCTTGCTCCACCTACACATCTCTTTGCATCCCCATTTGTTTTAACCATGGCAAGCAATCATGACAGCAGCCTTAGGATTTTTTTGCCTTTTATTTTTTTTTCCCTGACAATTGGACTTCTGGGTTCAAATAACTTACTTATCCAAGCAGAGTAAAAAAAAATCAACAAAAAAGCCAACCTTTCAGGTACCACTACAGCACTCTAGCCATAAGCCTCTAAGCATGTTTACCTGGAGGAAGTACCAGGTGGCGTGTGACAAATTCTTTACTTTGACAATGAGATTATCCAAATAAAACTTCAAGCATGCACCTGAATTTAAAATGGAAATCAGGAACCTCCACCCCAAGTATTAACCTGTTCAGAAACAGCATTGGTAGGTACCTTGATTTTTTCCTAGCTAATGTACCTTCTTTTGAGGCTCTTCTGCTAAACTCCTATGTGGACATTTCTTTATTTATATGCAAGTTGAAAAAAGTGCCTGCATTAAGAAATCTCATTGGTTTTGCCTATGTTTTTCATAGGTGTAGTCCTGAATCCCTGTTTCTGTGGTGCATGCAATATTTCTGAAGTTACCATACCTGAAGGCGAGGGCATCAAATAAAATGATGACCCAAGAAGATGCTGCAGCTTGATTTTGAACACGTGACAGAAGTCATAAAAGGAATAATTTTTTTATTGTATTAATTAAGTTGCAGGGACTGTTAAGTTAAACTTAAAATAACCCTTTTAAAAGTTGTTGAGGATAATGAATTACCCAGGAGGAGTTAGAGCCTGCTGCTGCCAACTAAAGTGCTTGGAGACTTGAGATAGAAGTGAACGATAAGAAGCAGCTTTCATGCATTCAAATAAATTACATGTTGGGCTTGGCTTAATCCTGGCAGCAGAATGATCTCAGGGGTTTTCCCTACATTATCTTGGCCTATGATTATGCAAATATCCTTTTAATGTAGCGACTCCTTAACAGGAAATTAGTCTCATACTTGCTCATATGCTCTTGCAATCAACAGACACTTGCTTGCAAAATCCTAGTGTGTCTGAGATACAAAAGGCACATTAACTGTTTTAAGTATCAAAATTTTGCAAACAGACAATAACAGGACATGCCCAGATATGTCAGGGATGTAGCAGATGAATCAGGGAAGAGATGTTTGCTAACACAAAAATATTCCTGGGTTTGAAAGTTCAACCAGAATGCAAATGGTACTAAGTTTACATTTGGTTTCAAAGACTGTAAGGAAAAGAGCAGAAGGAAGAAAATCTTACAGAAAAGCAGGATTAAAACTGAATAAAACACGGAAATGAGACAAAGCACAAAGACAAAAGAAATGGAATCATCTTTGTGCCCAGCAGCCTGCTGAGCCCAGGTAATGCGCAGTCATCATTCACATGTATTCCTTATTGCAGTGTTCTCAGGAGCTGTGCTGAAATGGGGACTGGCAGGGTAACCTGCTCTGTCTGGAGAACAGGAACTAAAAAATGACATTATAAACAGAGGTTTTGTCTGGAAAGGCAGAGAGCTGGTATCCGTTGGGAAGGGAGAAATTGGAGTCAGAAAAATTGTGCTGGGTTACTTTTGGTAGTCTTAATGTACATTTGAGTAAGCAGGACAGCTCAGTTCCCGATTTCTTGAGTTGTAAATTTTCTAGGTGAAATCAAGTTATGTAACCTTTTTCTTAACTACTAGTTCCTAGTATGGAAAAAAAAAATACCAGTTAGGTATTTGATATCAAACTGGGATACAGCAGTGATAAATTGGCAGCTTGTACTCAAGGTGACCCCTTCTGTTTTCTTTTTTTTACTCCTGATTGAAATAAAGACAGCTACATCCTTGGAGTTAAGAGGGGAGCCTAAAGAAATTAATCCCCTGACTTTCCAGTGGGATTTAGGGTAGTATCTGATTCATTCAAGGTCTTTTGAAACTCCCATCAAAGTGAACTGTTCAAGGCATGACCTTAAGGTAACAGTTCAATCAGCCACAAAATCTAGACTTCCAACTCTTCATTTTAAATATAAGACCTATTCTTTCTTCTATATCCAGTGTATTCTGTTTGTAATAACAAGAAATTACCATTAGAGAAGCTAATCTGAGGCTCATTAAGGAGCGAGAATTTATGCTTAAGTACTTAAATAATTTCTTGCTGATCAGGTTTCTGGAGATTAACCTGTAATTTTATCTGTCATAGATGGGAGAAACTTGCTAGTCCAACAGCACAGTATCTTAGACAACCCAACACACATATGTAAGTACAGAGTGTTTGTCAATGCTACTCAGAATATATGAACTTCCATGATTTCCCATCCAGACAAACATGCACAATCCATTTTTTGTACTGAGCATTAGGCAGTCACTGGTTTTCTTTGCTCTAGGAAAAACTAGCAGATGCTAGATTAAGTCTGAAGACTATAGAAAAATTCAAAAATTTAGTATTTGGAATTGCTTTTGGTTTCAATCAATTAAAATCCAAAGAAATAGGCAATGGCTGTGGTTCCACTAGAGGTTTCACCTCCTAAATAATTTTGCAATGGTCCATTCAGTACATGCTGAAATCCTTGCACTCATATTTAGCAGAGACACAAGCCTGTGCTAATCAAGTCAACCAAATGTCAGATTTTATTTACCATCCATTATATGCAGTAAAATCTTGACAAGTATCAGGACAAATGCCTGAGAGGTCTTTTGAAGACCCAGGGACTTAAGAAATTCACTCTTAAAAATCACGTCAGGTAGCATTCTTTTGGAGTAACATTAAGCCTTTAACATTAAGCCAACTTGAAATTTAAGCAAATGTCCAGATCCATAAAGGTTTGGATTAGTTGGTAGGAAAGTGCAATCACAGGTTCCTCTCCACGCTGTTACAAAAGTCTGTCTTGGCTCTGAGGGCCTTGGACTCAACCTGGCTCTGTAGGACACAAACTTCTATTTCATCTAGGTAGGTTTTCAGGTAGGAAAACAAAACCAAGCCTGCAAGGGTTCATCTCCTCTTAGAACAAAACTTAAATCCAAATACCAAGTGGCTTGAAAAATGAAGCATTTTCAGAGGTTTTTTAGCTGTTTTGAAATTTGGAAGAATTAATATCAAACTATATATTTTCTTCTACTCTTCAGTATGAGTACTCCATCTAGAGTGTCCAAGGGATCTTTTTTCCAATTTGCCATCTTCTGTAAAATAGCAAAAAATTGTTACAAACCTGTTTGCTAAAAATGTGAGGAAAAAAAACCAAAACAGTTTAGAGGAAGGGTACTGGTTTATTTGTAATGTTCCACAAGTCAGTGAGCTTTTATAAATGTTAATTTTTAAATTATAATTTCAGAGTTGAAGAGGATGCCAAATGCTCAGGCATTACAGCATTCATGACAGAACATATATTGGCATCATAACTGCTTACGGTAAGGTAAGAGTTCTATCTCTTTAACATTTCAAGATCCTGTATTCTGCAGTTTTATTTCCTTCTTGGAAAGCAAGCAGGATGTTTGCTAGGAAGTTACTTTTATTGGGAAATGTTTGAACTTACTTAGATTTTGGATGAACCATTTAAATAGGAATTATGTCATTTTGCCATAAGCCTATCTGGTGATACTAAACCTAGATAATCAGCTTTGATGGAGATCAAGTCTTTGCTGCAAATGTAGAAAAATACCTAGCTGGCTTATAAGCCTACTATTCACATCAGGAAAAGAGATAGACTTAAAAATTATGAGTTAAGAAGCTTTGAATCGTATGAGACATTTTCCTATTTTTGTTCTACATAATCAGAGTGAACTGCAAGAGCTTTCTGAGCACCTCAGAAAACAGCAATCATTTCACAGGGTTATGAAGTCATCACAGCTGTGAAGGCATTAATTTCTTCAATGAGGGTTTATATGAGAACACATGAGAAGTGTGCATTTAAACCATTTCCAAATCACTTAATGGGACTCTGAACATCTAGGAATCCTGTATGAAAGAACTTAACTACTACTGTAGAAATGTGATGATTTATGGATTTTAGAAAGGCTACAGAGTGGCAAATTGTAGAAAGTGAATATTATAACTAACACAACCCCAGAGGAATATATTTGGCAAAAAATGCCTTTCCTCGTGAGTGTTCTTTTATGGTTTTCCATTATATATGCAAAACAAAAAAAATCAAATACAAAATGTTCTTTATCCTTACAAAATATCAGTATCATGGAATGATACAATCACCTACTCTGACATCATCATCAGAATACCACACTGTTATTTTTTGAAAAACCAGGCAGTTTAAATAAAAAATTAAAGGCCAGAACAAATAGATGGCAACTAGATTTCAAGATGCACTGGATTGTCACACGAAGAAGTATTTTTATTACTATGTCCACATGGAAGAAAAGCTAAGAGAATTAGCCTGCTTTCCCTTCAGGCCAGTTGCACCTCTCAAGTCTTAAACACTCTTCAGAGATATTTTATGCTTAAGTGAAGCAGCCTGTCCAAAGTCACTCTCTGGTCCAAAAATAGCATTTTAACTCAAGTTCTTACTGCAATCTACATACATTCAGAAGCCATAGAATCACTGCAAAGTATTTGCCACTGACAAACAAGTGTCTAATAATGAAAAAACACATCAATAAATATGTAGCCAACAACCTGCAGTTACTTAGTGATAATCATTATTTCACAATAACCAAGGTCCCCCTAAAGGTTAAATGTTGCACACTGCAGGTACAGAGAGCTATGTACAAGAGGGAAGGGCAAACATGCCTAAGGTACACAAAACACTGACCCTAATTGTCATCCCCAGGAAAAGGGGGAAGTGGCATCTGCCATCTCTGGCATCAGCTATGTCCTCTTGCCCTGGCTCTGGTTCTCTTTGGACCCACCTTGGTCTTGATTCAGTGTTTTTGGCAGTGGTTTAGTAGGAAATTATGAAAACATTTCTTTCCCCTACTCCCACAACAGTTTTATCTTAGGTTGAAGAGTTAATTCACCTTATGGAAGCTGAAAAAAAGTGCCAGAGATGATATGGAAGGGGAAGTGGTGGGAATGCATGGCCCCTAGCAGAAAACAGGGTCAGCTGGCACTCAGCCTATCTCAGTTCACCCTCGGGACTGAGGTCTCAATCTCAGTTAGGAAGTTGGTCAATCGAGGCTTACACTGATGCCACCAGGGGGCCATGCCAGATTTTGAAAGAAGACACTAAGTGTCATAATTATGAGACTGTATTTTAATGAGCAGTTTGATTAAATCTACCTTGGGGGGGGGCTAAGCAGAGGTCATAAAAAGCTGTTATTCAAAGCAAAGGAATTTAAAGAGGTAAGACCCAGAGTAGTCCCTCAATAACAACTAAAAAATACATGCTATAAAATCTTCTCATTATAATGACAATTAGGGAAATTTAAAAAGACATATGCTACAGGCCTTATTTAAAAAAAACCAAAAAAACAAACAAAAACAAAACCCACAAAAAACCCCCATAAACATGAACATGGTATGAAGGAATCAACAGTCCAAACAATGCTTTAGAATTTATTTTCTTTTAATTAAGGGGTTGTCCTCACGTTTTCTCCCAAAGAATAAAAGCCATGATAATTTTCAGAAATGGAGACTTATTTCAGGTTAATCGATGTAGCATTAGAGCAGGATCAACAAATGTAGGTTGTTGAAATCTGAATTTTTAAGGCACAAAACCAAAATGTGACATCAGTTCTCCAAAGTTTTTCAAAATATTTTTGCATCTGAATTTTCATTCCTCCTACTGTGGAGTCCTACAGGACTTGTAAATTGCAATGACTGTTCAGTAGTTGAGGTTTTTAACTCTCCTTTTCTTCTTGGGTGCATTTAACAGTTAAAAAATTCCTGCTGACATTTGTCAATCAGCTGAGGATCAGCACCCCCTTCTGGTTTGAATAGTGTGGGGTGAAAGCTGGAACTCCCACCATCACGTAAGAAACCTGTACAGGAGAAACAAAGTAAAAGCAAAAATATTCTAAAACTTGTCATAATAAATAGGCAAAGGAATATTAATGCCACTACAGTAGCCCAACTTATCCAGCTGCAGGGTCTGAGGAGTAATTTTAGAATGGCTCTCATGGGCCATGAGGTAGCTCTGTGCAGGTGTGGCAGGCAACGTTTCCATCGCTGTAGGCAGTGGCAGCACCCTAAATACTGCTAAGGCAGAAAAGCTCACTGATAGCAAACCTCCTGCCCCACTGCTTCCTCCTCTAGGGTGGGCATAAAGGCTGAGGAGCCAAGTCCCTGTCTGTTCTGGGCTTGTGTTGCCTGAGCAAGCATTTGTCATTAGTCTATCCTGTTTAATACACCACTGCTTTGGTCAAGAAATTCTTTATAATCTCTGTACTGATACCTTTAAACTTGTATTTTCCAACTCTGAAATGTTATGCTACCATTGTACACCATGATATGGTGTACTTTAACTTCAAAAATTTCTTATGAAAACTTCCAAAATTGATCACTGCTACAGTAGAAAACAAAGTCAATGTGATTTCCTGCATGAGGTAAACAGATGACACTGATCAGTGAAACTCAAACCAGCCAAGTCTGCTGAAGGAAGAAACCAAACCCCCTAAAGCCCCCAAACCCACTACCATATAAGTAATATCACTGAGATGGTCTGAAATCAAATCTGATCCTGAAAGCAGAAAAATGCGGGTGTTCAGACATCTCTGTACAGATCATCTCACTAGGCTCTGACCTTTTTAGTCCATTGGGTTTTCTGGAAATGCTTGATATTATTTTGTTTTAAAAAGAAATCACCCTCCCTGCTGTACTAAATATGCAACAGACATATCTAGCTATTAATACATGTATTTTTTGTTGCATTGTGTGCAAAAGGAGCACTATTTCAGGCATAGGTAACGGAGCACTGGGGGAAGATGAGCAATACTGAAGTTTCCTTAGTGGGAAAGCAGACTGAAGTGATGGTGTCATGTGTAGTCTCTCCCTCCAAACAGATCATCCTTACAGATAAATTCACACCTGAATATAAATGTTGTTGACATTTACAAGATCCCATTTTCTCCTGCTGGATGTTTTGAAGGATCTAGCCCGTGCTGCTTCATCTGCACTGCGATATCAAACAAGTAGTCATAACATTCACACCTAAAATAATAGGGAAAAAATGCAATGTAAGTAAAGCTCAAGTCTTACCATGTTTTATGAAAATTAGTATTTTCCTTCCTTAGATTTTATCACCGATGTGACAGTCTGACTGGACAGCTCTATTATTGTTTATTTCCCGTGCTGTGGAATGGTTAGTGCCAATTTGCTACATAATATTGATTTCCTGCATTTCCATCAGCAGATGAGTTAAATTCCAAAAATGGGACTAGGGAGGGCTACACAAACAGCATTGGCTGGTGTCACATAAAAGCAGAGACTGCCTGCGTGTTTCATACGAGGAGGGACTTGTTGGCTTGTCTGAAAGGAAAATGTTGGCAACCCTATCAGTCAGCATTGATATGAAAGGAAAACCAAGCAATGGAATCATGGACGAATCCATTCCCAAAAGCTCCCTATAGACGCAGTGAGGCCTTAATATTCTGAATCATTGTCCATGGGCTGGAAATATACATAGCATTAAGTTCATTAAGATCTTGAGGCAAGAGATAGCATATTCCTGAATTGTACTCACATAGTTTTGGCTTTTTCCCATGTCTCTCCCCATACATAAACACCGTGACGTCTGACCAAGACAGCACAAGAGTCTGGGTATTTTTCCATTGCACGTGCCATTCTCTCCTTGAGATCCTTCTCTTCTGGTGTATTCTCAATAATAGGAACCACCAAGGTATCATCATATCTATTAAAAAAGCGCCATGTTCATGTATTTAAAAAACCTCTGTGCTTGGATGTATGAAGCTTTTCCCTAGGAAAGAGATTATCCTATAACTGTGCAAAATGTTAAATTCCCAGCAAAGATTTTATGCTCCTCTCTTGTGAGTCACGCTGTAGCATAGAGCATAGGAATTGTCAGGAACATCCCTCACACCCGAACACATATTACGCTGGCAATACCTGAGCTACTCTTGAGGCACAAAAAGAAAACAACACTTTAATCTATTAGGTGTAGCTGTTTATTCCCATATCACTTTGTAGTTGGGTCCCTTTACAACTTTTTCAAACTTTTCATCCTGTACTGGCATCATCTACAAGCTTTACCTCAGATTAAATTATTTAAAAGAATCAGATCATGAAGAAGGAAATGAAGTTGTTTGCTGGAGAGCAGAAAAAATTAATTTGGGTAGTCCAGAAAGCCCCTGGAAGATTGTCCTGCTAAAGCATATAAATAGAAGGTAGAGTCAACACATGAAAAATATATTCTCTGTGATGGAGTCATTGGTGGGCTACAAGTGATCTTAAGAGAGTCTGAGAATCCCAGTTCCAAAGACAAGATGATGCACGTTACTCAGTGGAACTTGCCTAAGAGTTTCTTCTGAAGGAGGACTGGGATATTTGGCATTGTTTGAACCTTAATTAACACTAGCAGAAACTTGTTTAAATAGTTTTAATAAGTCCCCAGTTCAGGTTCAGATTTATCATTGAGATCACATAGATATTTCATAAATGGATGCTAGTAGTACTTTTGTAAAACACAGAAAGAAAGCAATGGTAAAAAAAAAACAAAACAACCCTAACACCAACAGCTTGTATTTTATATCAAATATTCAGAAGATAAAGTCTCATCCCTTACAATTCTCAATGCTGATGCTTTCTCAAGTAAGGCTATAAAAATAGTGAATGAAGAAAGAGAGGTGGTATTTGAACCTTTTCTTTGACTCTTATAAATTCTGATTCCTAAAATTTCACTTCGAGTGTTTGTTACTAATGAGGCCAAATGAATGAATGGATTGGCTTCCTAGGTTCTGCTTTCTGCTGTGAATACCATGACAGATTCCTAACCAGGACCATAAGCTTTCTATCAAGAGCTAATACCTAAAAAATGTCCAGAAGGCTCTGAATGAGCAAAATATGTGGGATCTCTTTTTTTATTGAAATATAAGCAGCCTACACTTAGTCAAACCTTAATGTAAAATACCTTGTGACAGTCTGACTTTCAAAACTGTTTACTACTGATTTAGTTCTCCTTCTATGGTAATCAAAGGTAAACCAAGTCTGGGATCACTGGAGTCATATTTAGGGCAACATATACTTCTGATTATTCCATCTGTAGCATTTTCCTGGACAGCCTCCAGAAAAGACTTATGTAATTAGAAATAACATGCAATCCCTTTTTTGAAAAGTCCCATTTTGTATTTTGAACCCAAGGTCTCATTTTTCTTTTGAATTCAATGGGAAGACTTGTGTGAGGGAAGTCAGTGAATCAGTCTAGTATGGATGAATGCATGCTTATGAGCCATATAACCTGGAGCTTTGATTTCCTCAGTTTTTCTGGTAAATTAATAAAATGACACAGGAAAACCTGGAGGTATGGAATCCAATAAATACAGTGTTTCCTGACTGACATTTAGGAGTGTTTGAGAGTTCAAAATGCATATAAAAAAATTGTTGTGGATTTTTTTAAAACCAGTGTTGTTAAACAATTCAGTACAAGGGCTTGTATTTTACCACATTAAAAATGCACATGCTAATGGTGACAAGAAAGTAAAGTTGGCAAGTCAACCAAAATGGAATAAAATATGCCTGGGCGTAAAATCACATATGGCTTGCTCCCTTGCCAAAGGGCAATAGTTAGATACAAAAATTAACATCAAAAAGTGGAAAGAATTTAGCATTTCAATTTCTCATCTCCTTGTCACATGTTATATAAATGTTGTTTGCAGATCCCAATTCAACACTCTGTGGGTGGAGACCTCAAAACAAGCCATCACACATAATTTGGAATAACTCAGCACTTACCTCAGAGCTCATCCTTGAAAAGTAATAACATTATCTTTAATGAGCTGTTTATTCTGAATTTTCTTTCAAACTCTGTCAAGTAAATCTGAAATCCTCTACTCTCTTAACATGCCCTAAACTAGCACAGGCAGTGATATGTGAAGTCCACCCAAATGTAGTTTGTACATGCTATCAATCCAACCTGGTGTTGGCTGGCTCCAGTTTCAGCTGAATGTTGTACAGATGTGCTAACATCTCAGGACGTAGCTCTTTGTCTTCTTCCTGTAGCTCAACAGACCACAGCAGCCTTGGCATTACAAGATTTTATCTCAGATCTCTTCCACAGGCTTCAGATCTTAGAGAAAGCCAGTGGTGACTCATTCATTCCAGAGGTCTTTCTACTTCTCATTCCTAATACTTTATTATTATACACTTTCAAGTATATAACTCAAATGACTTGTATTTATATTGCTGAAAAAAAATGATCAAATATCATGCCTGATTTCCTAAATATTGAGAATTACCTGTAATAGCCTCCTGAAGTACATTTCTGGATCCCTTTTATCATCTCCTGATGGGTAATAGAGAACTCACTCCCTGGGTAAAGAAGGGTAGCCATAACGGCAGCCTTGGAATGTGTATGGATCACCGCGCCTGCCCCTAAGAACAAAAAAAAAAAAAAAGAAAATTTAGAATTAATTTTAAAATGTGTCTATTAATAAAATTTTATTCACATAATTAATTTCAATTGATTAGGCATCTTGGCAAATAGTGATCTGCTGTATGAGAGGAAAAATATATAGCAACCTAAATGAAGGTATGACGCAATCTGTCACATATAAGGGATAATTATGGATTGTCTTAGGACACTTGTGTTAACTTTTAGGTAGTGATAAATTCCAGGAGAGACAGTACTTCTACAAATTCAAGCAGAAACATTACTTATATGTTGCAGCAGGACAGAAAATAAAGATGCTTGACTCCAGTCAGCAGGCAGAAGAGAATCAGAGGGCTCTACTTAAAATTCATTCAGCCTTTTTATAACATGCTGTGCTACAAAGGCACATTATTGCTCCATAGGATTGACTCCTCTGTCCATTTGGTTAAATAACAGAAATAGCAAACAACACCTGGGAGAGAGATTGTTATGGGAAAGGAATATTATTTATTCTTATTATTTAGAATGTTATGGGAAAAGGTAGTTATCTACACAAAGTTATTTGGGAAAAGGAAAACTGTTAAAAAGTTTCCCTTAGGAAGAGCTAGCAATCGTCAAGCTCAGAAATATCAGGCCCACACTTGTACATTTCTTTACATTCTGCAATAACTGAGACACTGTTAATTATCAGAGTTCTGAGGTCATAAAGATTTCCCAAACTTATTTATGAAATGAAAATTAAAGCCTTTTTTTTTAATGTTTTCTTCATTTTTCTGCTGATTCTCTGAAAAAACATTCATCATTATCTTATTGTGTCATGATGAAAAGATGGGTAGACAATAATTATAATCTACTTATAAAGATGCAATGTTGCTGTTCCTTGAGTACACATGTAAGCTGCTTGTGCAGGAAGACACTCCCTAAATCCTTTCTAAAACAACAGATGTAAATTTCACACAACATCAAAAGTTCTGTATTATTGTCTACCTGCAACAGAAAGGTTTCATGCTGTTTTAACCTATTCCTAATTTATAACTGTTCATCTCAGCCAATGGATGCAAAAAGATTAAACTGTAATAGCTGAATTGGAAAAACCACTGATATAAAACTGCTGTAATCCTCAGCTTCCCCTGCAACCTACCAATATTCTGCACTAAAAATCAGTGCTGAAAACATGATCACAGACATAGCTACAAAAAATTGCAAGGGATACTGACAGGATGTTATTATGGATTATATCCCACTGTATGTATATCTTTGCAAATCAATTAATTTTATAGTTTCATATTTATTTCACTGTATCTTCTACATATAAGGAATATGCTACTGAATAGCAATTTTGTGGATGTGCATATACAGTGTTTCAGTCACTGATGAGCTCCAAGCATTGCTACATACCTCTCATAGTGTAGGCATTCATAAAAAGAGGTGTGCACTGGCTTTTCTTTAGTTTCTTGTGCAGTGGAGGACCACTGATGTCCTGTTCATTCATGTCACAAACAAACATATCTTCTGGCTGTAAGAAAGAAAAAATAATTTTAATTTCTGATAATTTTGTTTGATATTTGACCTCAAATGTTTTTCATTTGATGTTTGACCTCAAATAGTTTTGCTTTCCCTCTAGGGAAACAAATACGTACTAACCATGTATTTAACACAGAATGTGATTTTAACTTAGTGCTGTAATGCTCCACATTCCAGCTTCTAACAGTACTTACCAACATTGTATAATGGAAATTAATATTAGGTATTCTTTTTCTTCAGACTGATGCCATGCAGATATTTGTAAAACTACAATTTTCTCAGAAAGGAGACAGTGTAGCTCAGTAATAACAATACATAAAAAGGAAAAGTAGTAACTGATTCAAAATAAGAAACACAGATGTACTTTTCCTTCCCTGCTTAAGAGAACCAACAAACAACACGAGTTAAACTTAAAAATAATACACTTAATTTGTAGAATTATTTCTTTTTTAACTTTGCTTTTAGTAGCTTTACATGAATATTATCTTTGCATCAATTAGCTATTCATAATAGTACAAAGAATTGTTCAGGACAGTAATAAAATTTTAATGTTATTTTAAAAATCATCAGAAAAAACAACTGTGGGAGCTTTCCTCACTGACTCTGTTTAATCCTCTTGTCACTGTGAGCACAGACCACACCATCGTGGTTATCTTATCTTTGCCTGCCTTACTTCTCCACATCCCCAGCAAACATTGCTGTGGGACCCCAAGTTTCTATCAGTTAAGAAATTCCTTTCACTCCTCACTGTATTTCTCCTCAGATTTATGAGATGACAAATCCTTTCCATGTATTATTCTATTCTGGGGGAGTTCCTGCTGTCATAAAATAGGTATTGTTCACTGTTCTCCCCTCCTCTTACATTTTGGGATTTTTTGGAAAGCAGACAAATAGACAAGGTCACCTTTTCAAGGGGAGAGCCCAGTTATTTACTGAGAATATCAAGACAAATATTTGCAATCGCTCAAATGAAAACAAACAGCGATGAGGTGTTAATGTCTATTTCCGTGGGTAACTTGAAACTGTAGCCAGACAGGCACAGCCAACCAAGCCTGACAAAGAATAAAAACTCTCACACTGCTTTGTGTTAATTTAAAACAAGGAGAACATCAAGACTAATCTACACTGCCCACTGAAACACATACTGGCTCACTATGATAGTGGAGTACTGGTAGAAATCATCAGTTGTTCCAGTAATGTATAACAAGTTTGTAACATCACATAAGGAAAAATGAATCTCTGAACAAAGGCACTTTCATCCATCTCAAGGTGAGCTCTGAGGTAAAAGGACAGTTTAACACACCTGTATTCTTTCCTTTTGGACTCCTGAAGGAGCAATGTAGATTTCATTCCTAGGAAAAATTGCAGATGAGAGAAGTCAGTAAAAGCAGTTGAGTAATGACTGTTCCACTGTACAGGCATTCACACTCTTGAGCCACTGAAAAGGAAATAGCAAATCTAGACCCTCACAATTTAAAAACTTTCTTGCTCTTTCCCTACATTGACAGGTAGACAGTTTTCAAAATAGAACCAAAGTGTACAAGGGCAAATAAAATCTCTAATTTGCAGGGGTACAAACCCCTGCTTTCAACTTGACAGATATCTGAAACATATGTAAGAAGTGCAGCCTTATTTTTCCAACAAAGAGAAACAGTTTCTCCCTCCAGTAACTCAAACTCAAATTCCTAGAATTCAGAATAAAAATTAAATGAGAAATTGCAAGCAGATACTGATCTGTGGCAAGGCAGGTGACAAAACCATTACATAAAAATCCATGAACTATCTATAAACAGTAATTATTATCTGCAACATTCAACACTGTAAATATTTAATTTTTTAACAGTGCAGGTTAGGTTTCCAGTGCAGTTCCATGTTTATTTGTGTTGATAAAGAGATAGCACTAATTCAGTGCAATTAAATGACTGAAATTTAAGTAGAAGTGCATCACTTCTTGCGAGGACTACATGAACAGAAAACTATAAAAACTGATTGAAACTAAAATTATTTGGAGATGGTACTGCATTATTTTCATTGTTAGCACAAAACCCCCAACTAGATTCTCTGAATTGCAATCACTATTTGGCTTCAGCAGTCACATACTAAATTCAGGAGCACAGAGACATCTAGTGAATTATTAGTCAAGTTACAGACACATTTCCTATGGACCATGGGATGTTTGTATTTCTGGAGAAGAGTACTGGAGCTGGAGAAGGATCTGGTGCACAAGTCTTGTGAGGAGCAGCTGAGGGAGCTGGGGGTGTTCAGCCTGGAGAAAAGGAGGCTCAGGGAAGACCTCATTGTTCTCTACAACTGCCTGCAAGGAGGGTGTAGCAAGGGGAGGCTGGTGTCTTCTCCCAGGTAACCAGCAACAGGACAAGAGCAAATTATGTGAATCTGCATCAGGGGAGGTTGAAATTGGATATTAGGAAAAATGTCTTCACTGAAAGAGTTACCAAGCATTGGAATGGGCTGCCCAGGAAAGCAGTTGGCTCACCACCTCTGGAAGCTTTTAAGAGACATTTAGACATCGTGCTCAGGAATGTGATGTAGTGGAGAACTTGGCAGTGGTACGTTTATGGCTGGACAGTCAATGAAGTTAAGGATTTTTACCAACCTAACCAATTCTGTGATTTTAATTCTTCCAAAAATAAAACTCTTAAGACGATGTAATAGTCACAGTGTTAGAATGTCTGTGAAGCACAGAAAAATGTGGCTTTATCATATTTGTAATTTTTGATATTCCTGAACTAACACTGCCGGCATTGCATTAATTTAGTCTTGATTCATTTGCATGAGCAAGAAGAGAAATCAAGTGGTAAATTCAGTTACCTATGACAAGACACACAGTTTTTCTCAAACCAGATTTTTTTATTTTTTAGAACTTAACCAGGAAGAGAAAATCTGATGACAAAATAGTCTTCAAATACAAGGTACCTCACAAAGAATTCTCCATCCATTTTTAATACGCTATGCCAAGTCCAAATTGGCTATTTTTTTCTTGATAGTTGATATGAACTGCACAGTGAGTAGGGCTGATTAAAACACTTGTTATATTTAAATCAAATTTCAACTGTTCTTTTACATTTTCCTTTCTAACGATGTCAAGTAAACAAGCTATGGAACTACTGAGGAAAACTGTATTACTATATGAGTGCATTCTTTGATAACATCATTTGTCTTGCCACAACCAACATGACTTGCACTGGAATGATAAAACAGATTACACTTAGCTACTGATGACAAATTAGTGCTAGAAAGATTTTCCCACAGACAACTTTAAAACCAAGAATTTACCCTATTTTCATTCATCTCATTATTATTGCTGTGGTTGCCTTGCTTGCAAAATCAAGCAAGGAGGTGAAATGATCTGCACAAAGTCCAAACAGCACAAGTATAAGCATTTAGGGTCTTTTATTCATATATGTATTTATAATACATATTTGAATAGCAATGGCTGTTTGTGCATGCATGCAAGTGTATACCAGAAAAATGACAGGTCAGATACTTTTAAGATCACGTCACAACCTTGTGACTGGGTACAGAATTGCAGGCACTGTGCAAGGCTTTTTGCAGAATAAGGACTTTTTTTTCAGTGGCCACTGAGAGGAGCTCTGTTTCCACTAAAAGGATTGGGGATTATGAATACAGAGATGATCAAATTAAAACACAAAGTGGTGCTTCTTTTAGGAGATACAGACCAAAAATAGTTGCTGCTACCTGTTGTGCTTTAATTATATGTGAAGTATTTGTCTCTGCAGAAATCACCTCAGTAGAACAGTGATTTATTTCCTTCTGAGAGGAAATATCTGGCCTGCAAAATGTCTGGGGTGAGATTGATCTTATTTAACCACGGGCATTTGAAAGCCACGTGCCTGATGTAACCCACTCTAAATTCCATAGTCAGTGAAATGAAAAAGGGGGAACAAATTGTTCTTTAAAGACAATTCATCTACCTTAACCAAAGGTAGGAAAAGGATGGGATAAGGTCCCTCTCTGAAGTTGTCTCTCTCCATTGGAGGGTCTGCAATTATTAATTCAGATTATTCACCTCCCTCCTGTATGGTTAAATGTGACACACTGATCATTTCCCCCTCTAACTTCTTGCTCACTCTTGACTTGCAAACATTTCTCATGGAACTGAAACACCCTCACCAACTACCCAACACAGCCAGCCCCTCCCTCACCACCACATGATTTCTCTTTCATCATTACTTACCCATGTTTCAAGCTGATTCCTCCACCAGTTCCCGTTACCCAGCCTAAACCATAAAACAGTCTACAAAGCTCTGGGATAAGATTCCTGGGATGCAACTCATCCTAAAAAGAAATTAAATAAATAAATTAAAAACCATCAGAAACACCTCAAACCTAAGAATTCAAGCTTTCAAATGGAATTAAAGGATTAGTACTTTCATACTGCAGCAAAATGGCCTAATTTATGCTAATGAACCTTAATTACAAAATAATTGCATGTTTACACAATGCCCTTTATGCTCTGCCAGGGACATCACAAACAAACAAAACCTCCAAATAATGTGCATGTCTGACTATCCTTCACAGGAATGGTCTCATCTAAAATGTATTTGAGTGCAGTGACCCATAGTTATTACACCAGCCGGATTATGTAATGGACTATTGCACAAAAAAGGAAAAATAAATGCAAACTAACATTATTTATTTTTAGAAGCTTGACTAAATAGTTCTCCTATTAAATCAGTTTTTCTCTAGGTTTATTTTGCTTGATTTACAAAGTTCAGTAGAACAGGCTTTATTAGTCAATATATATTTTTAAACAGCACTCAAAAACACCACAGAAAATATATGCAGATTATTTTATGAACTTCACATTCCTACAGTTTTAGAACACAAACTTACTTTACAGGCAGTTTAGTCAGAAAGCAAATCACATTATTTTAATATTTCTTTAGAAAGAAAAAAAACCACCTTTTTTTTCCATATTCCATTGTTTATTACATTAATATCCATATCTATATATTAACCAAAGGTATCTCTGGTGTCAGAGGTAAGATTTCTACCTACACTACCACAGTAAGACAGCTGCTTTTATGGTGTGCCTTTTTTATAGGATTCATTTTTTTACTGCAGTAACTAGAAGCTTTAAATTTTTTCTTACATGACAAATGATTACTTGCTTTACTGCTCACATTAGCCATTAAGCCCATCAAGTAACATTTCCAAGAAAAATATTTTGTTTAGCAGCAAGAATCCACATTAGGGGGGGAGTATTCTGTCAACACCCACAGAATGGAGGGAACCAAAGCAAAAGCAGCACACAGCAAAAATGGCAGGCAGGTGTTACCTGGTGCCAGTACCTTTGCTGAGATGTTTGGAAAGAAGTGCTTCCAGGTGGTGTTGGACTTGCAGAACTAAGGGTGGGGTGGCAGCATGGAACAGGAACATGAGGCAGCGGTTCTGGGACAGGAGACTGGGAAGGTGAATTATGGGGACGGCAGCCTGGGGCACATTTGACAACGTTTGGAATCTCCTGCTCTAACCTCATCTCTACAACCTCCAAGGACAGCGAGTCACAAGATTTGTTCTCTTACCAAAGACCATGGACATGCAGAAGATGGTCTTCCCTTTCACCTGTGTGACAATGTTTTATGTATTACGACAACTCCATCTGCTGCTCTCTTTTTTTGTTTGGTTTTGTTCTGTTTATGATGAACTAGATTCTTTCCCTCTTTCCAGAGGGAAAGCTTTCCTATCTAGGCTGCTGATGATACCTCTCATCTCCCTGCTGTCAGTTCATGCTGGCTTTGAAGCTCAGGCTGGTCTCTCCTCCAGTGTCACATACAAACTGGGGAGGTGTTCTTGTCCAGGCAATGCTCCCATATGCTCAATGTTTATTGTTTGTTTGATGAAGCACAGCACTGCCAGCTCATGTTCTGCTTGTGATGATACATAAAACCCCAATCAAAGACAAATTAAAAAAAAAAAAAACCAAACAAAAACAACAACAAAATAAACCAGATCACAAAACAAACCCAAACAACCCCAGTTAACATAAAGAGCCATGAGTNAACCAAAGGTAGGAAAAGGATGGGATAAGGTCCCTCTCTGAAGTTGTCTCTCTCCATTGGAGGGTCTGCAATTATTAATTCAGATTATTCACCTCCCTCCTGTATGGTTAAATGTGACACACTGATCATTTCCCCCTCTAACTTCTTGCTCACTCTTGACTTGCAAACATTTCTCATGGAACTGAAACACCCTCACCAACTACCCAACACAGCCAGCCCCTCCCTCACCACCACATGATTTCTCTTTCATCATTACTTACCCATGTTTCAAGCTGATTCCTCCACCAGTTCCCGTTACCCAGCCTAAACCATAAAACAGTCTACAAAGCTCTGGGATAAGATTCCTGGGATGCAACTCATCCTAAAAAGAAATTAAATAAATAAATTAAAAACCATCAGAAACACCTCAAACCTAAGAATTCAAGCTTTCAAATGGAATTAAAGGATTAGTACTTTCATACTGCAGCAAAATGGCCTAATTTATGCTAATGAACCTTAATTACAAAATAATTGCATGTTTACACAATGCCCTTTATGCTCTGCCAGGGACATCACAAACAAACAAAACCTCCAAATAATGTGCATGTCTGACTATCCTTCACAGGAATGGTCTCATCTAAAATGTATTTGAGTGCAGTGACCCATAGTTATTACACCAGCCGGATTATGTAATGGACTATTGCACAAAAAAGGAAAAATAAATGCAAACTAACATTATTTATTTTTAGAAGCTTGACTAAATAGTTCTCCTATTAAATCAGTTTTTCTCTAGGTTTATTTTGCTTGATTTACAAAGTTCAGTAGAACAGGCTTTATTAGTCAATATATATTTTTAAACAGCACTCAAAAACACCACAGAAAATATATGCAGATTATTTTATGAACTTCACATTCCTACAGTTTTAGAACACAAACTTACTTTACAGGCAGTTTAGTCAGAAAGCAAATCACATTATTTTAATATTTCTTTAGAAAGAAAAAAAACCACCTTTTTTTTCCATATTCCATTGTTTATTACATTAATATCCATATCTATATATTAACCAAAGGTATCTCTGGTGTCAGAGGTAAGATTTCTACCTACACTACCACAGTAAGACAGCTGCTTTTATGGTGTGCCTTTTTTATAGGATTCATTTTTTTACTGCAGTAACTAGAAGCTTTAAATTTTTTCTTACATGACAAATGATTACTTGCTTTACTGCTCACATTAGCCATTAAGCCCATCAAGTAACATTTCCAAGAAAAATATTTTGTTTAGCAGCAAGAATCCACATTAGGGGGGGAGTATTCTGTCAACACCCACAGAATGGAGGGAACCAAAGCAAAAGCAGCACACAGCAAAAATGGCAGGCAGGTGTTACCTGGTGCCAGTACCTTTGCTGAGATGTTTGGAAAGAAGTGCTTCCAGGTGGTGTTGGACTTGCAGAACTAAGGGTGGGGTGGCAGCATGGAACAGGAACATGAGGCAGCGGTTCTGGGACAGGAGACTGGGAAGGTGAATTATGGGGACGGCAGCCTGGGGCACATTTGACAACGTTTGGAATCTCCTGCTCTAACCTCATCTCTACAACCTCCAAGGACAGCGAGTCACAAGATTTGTTCTCTTACCAAAGACCATGGACATGCAGAAGATGGTCTTCCCTTTCACCTGTGTGACAATGTTTTATGTATTACGACAACTCCATCTGCTGCTCTCTTTTTTTGTTTGGTTTTGTTCTGTTTATGATGAACTAGATTCTTTCCCTCTTTCCAGAGGGAAAGCTTTCCTATCTAGGCTGCTGATGATACCTCTCATCTCCCTGCTGTCAGTTCATGCTGGCTTTGAAGCTCAGGCTGGTCTCTCCTCCAGTGTCACATACAAACTGGGGAGGTGTTCTTGTCCAGGCAATGCTCCCATATGCTCAATGTTTATTGTTTGTTTGATGAAGCACAGCACTGCCAGCTCATGTTCTGCTTGTGATGATACATAAAACCCCAATCAAAGACAAATTAAAAAAAAAAAAAACCAAACAAAAACAACAACAAAATAAACCAGATCACAAAACAAACCCAAACAACCCCAGTTAACATAAAGAGCCATGAGTCCTGTAGATGCAGCCAGACTGATGGGTTTCAAGATTCTGGAAACTGTACTAAATTTTGTAACGTGTTTATATAGGAGCTCAGAATAGTCAGGGTTGGAAGAGACCTTTGGAGACAATCCAGTGCAATCCCTCTGCCAAGGCAGGGTCAGCTGGAGCAGGTGACACAGGGAAGCCTCCAGCTGCGTTTGAAATGCTTAAAGAGAGGGAGACTCCAGGGCTCTCTTGGGCGGCCTATTCCAGAGCTCTGCTAGCCTCACTGTAGAAAAGTTCATCCCCGTGTTGAGGTGGAACTTGTGTTTTAGCTTATGAACATTGCTCCTGGAATGCTGGACACTGAGTCCGCCTGGATGCTGCCGGCTGAATTTGCTCCTGGCCGCCAGGGCACACAGCCAGCTCATAGTCAACTTGCCATGCACCAATACTCCCAGGACCTCCCTACTTGGCAACTGCGGAGCTGCTGGCTAATTACCGAGGTTCAAGAGCAGCCTCATGCCCGCGGTGGCGGGGGCTCTGGCAGCGCTGCTGCGGCCCCGCCGCCCCCCGGCCCTCGTTACCTGCACCGCGTCCCCGCCGGC